>CAUYTI010068464.1:0-62287 GCA_963575145.1 Galago senegalensis | reverse complement strand
TCAAGCTGTCCCCCTGGGTAGAGTGCCGTGGCATTACAGCTCACAGCAACCTCCAACTCCTGGGCTCAAGCGAGTCTCCTGCCTCCGCCTCCCAAGTAGCTGGGACCACAGGTGCCCGCCACAACACCCGGCTATTTTTTGGTTGCAGCCGCCATTGTTGTTTGGCAGGTCCGGGCTGGGGATTCGAACCCACCACCTTAGGTGTACATGGCTGGGGCCTTAGCCAGTTGAGCTATAGGCGCTGAGCCTAAAAAGTCAGACTTTCATGGAGAAAGCTGAGTTCATCATGGTCCCCAGATCCTGCACTGTGTGCAAAATCTCATCTCCCATAACTCCCACACCTTACTCCCTTCCCCCATCCCTGCCCGGGCGAAGTCTGTGTTAGAGCTGTGACTTTGGGTTTGATATGCAGAGGTTGGATGTATTTTTCATTTACACACACAGTTTTTTTCTTTTTAATTTATTTTTCTTACATATACATGTGTATATTAGGTTTCCACTTTTGCCTTCACAGAATTAAAAGGCTAAATTGAATGACAATAATAATATTTAACATAAGGACTGAGAACAAAAATCTCATAAAGAACGAAAGAAGATAAATACATTCAGAAAAGAAATCAGACGATTGCTGCAATGAAATATTAGGCAATAATAATGGTAATAATGCAAAGAAAGAAACATTCCCATTGTCAGATAGAAGTATGTCTATTATAGAACACTTTGATCAGTTAACTTATTTTGTTTTTTCCAAAGTCTCAAAAAAAAATAGACAACTAATATTTATAAGTAAAAGTAAAAGATAATTTCAAAAAAACAGATCATGCCAAATCTTATAGACAATACAAAAAGAAATACTTCAAAGTCATTCTACTTAATCTGGATACACCTGATATTAAAATTGGAGAAGATATATTATTATAGAAGGGAAATTACAAACATATTTTACTTATAAATGAGGATGCAATATGATAAACAACATGTTAACATGTTGAATTAAAAATTAATGTTTAAGTAATGTACTTTGGTCAAAAATTATATGAGAACTAGTCACTATTTTCTTTTTTTTTCTTTTTTTGAACACATAATCATTTACTACTTGTTTGTTACAGAATACACAAGACAAAATACAAATAGCAAACAAAATTTTTTTTCCTTGTTATGTTTTTACCAAAGTCTAAAAAAAAGATGACTAATATGTATAAATAAAAGTAAAAAATAATTTCTAAAAATTTTTTTTCAACATATCTTCTGTCTTTTACTTTTTCACTGAGCACCCTGCTTCTGAGGACCAAACACATTGCTCAGGGTAATATCTTTTTTCCCCATTGCTTCTCAGGACAGTCTACTTTTTCATGGTTTCTTTTACTGTGCTTTACACATCCATAAACTCCCACCCCACAAAATACACTGACTGCTGTGAGCTTGCTCTATGTATCCCTGTGGAGCTCTGTAAGGGTTTTCTTAGTTCATAACACTTGCAGTGGGATTGCTGGATCCCAGGGGGGACTTAATTAGACTAAGTAATGGCGGGTTTCTCTGGGTAACAGACGTCCTAGTCTACAACCCAAGGGCAGTGCCCCAACGTTCCTGTATCTCTCTCTGCTACCTTCACTTACCATTGTCCGGCTTCTTCATTTTTGCTGGCCAAATAAGAATAAGGTGATATTTCATGTTTTGAAAGTCGGCATTTCTCTGATGACTAATGACTTTGAACCTCTCTTTGTATACCTATTGAGTACTTGGGGGTTACAGTTTCTACAAACTGCCTTTTCATTTTCTGCATCTGTCTTCCCACCCAGGTTACTTTCTTCTTGTTGGTCAGCAAGGGTTCCTTATGTAGTATAAGGACGAACCCCTTGCTGGTTTTAGAAATTGAAAATATTTCCCCTTTTCTTTGATCAGCCCATTGATTTCGTTCACAGTATCCTCTGTGGATCAAAGATCCTTTATTTTAATGTAATTGTGGTCTGTAGAATTCCAAAGGTGTCACTTCAAGGTTCCTGTGGCCTGATTAATCAAACACTGACCTAGGTACTGCAGAGAGGGGACTTTGCAGATGTAAATAAGGTTATGGATGTTAGAATCCATAGGGAGATTATCCTGGATTAACTGGGTGGGTCCAATCACTGGAGACTTTAAAAGCAGAGAAATTTGTATGATAGCAATAACGCAATTAATATAGAAATCACATTTCTCAAACTTTTGCCTTATAATTTGTGCTTCAGAATTTTTCTTTTTTTTTTTTGAGAGTCTTACTCTATTGCCCTGGGTAGAGTGCCATGGCGTTATAGCTCACAGCAACCTCAAACGCTTGGGCTTGAGCAATCCTTTTGCTTCAACCTCCTGAATAGCTGGGACTACAGGCATGTTACATAATGCCAGGCTAGTTTTTCTATTTTTTTGTAGAGACAGGGTCTCATTCTTGCACAGGCTGGTCTTGAACTCCTGAGCTCAAACAATCCATCTGCCTCAGCATCCCAGGATGCTAGGATTACAGGCGTGAGCCACCATGTCTGGCCAGCTTCAGGATTTTCTTTAAAAAAGTTCTTTCTTACTCTTAGGCAGGCATATACACATATTCTTAGCCAGTAGGGGGCTGGGGGAAGGCAGGGTGATACTGCCCCCAAAGAGTAAAAATTGGTTCTTGGTAGGAGAAAGAAACCTGAACTCTTTTTATCTGTAAAGCACAGATATGCATACAATGTATAAATAGAAAATGGGCATAACTGTGATTAAAATCTTCCAGAAGTTACGTTTAAGAAAAAAAGTCTTTAATCACAGTAGCATACTAATGTAGGTATGTGGGGAGGGGGTGTCAGAGGCTGACCCCACCCACAGCAGTATGTTTTTGTGTGTTTATTTGTCTAGCTTGGTTGTCTAGCTTAACCAGATGTGTAAAAACTGCTATGGCTTCTGTGGGGTTGGTTCCTGACTATCTTCCCCCTTTGGTAAAAGAATTCCTTAGGAGTTTTAGGTGATAATTTCAAGAGTATACAAAACACTGGCCTGGGCCACAGTGATTTTTTTTTACATTTTCTTTTATTAGTGTTATACATTTATATTTCATATTAAGGTCTTAAAATGAAGTATAATTTTACTTTACTGATTTCCTCTAAAAGAAGTCTGGGCCCAGTGGCTCATGCCTGTAATCCTAGTACTCTGGGAGTCTGAGGCAGGTGGATTGCCTGAGCTCAGGAGTTCGAGACCAACCTGAGCAAGAGCAAGACCTGGTCTCTAAAAACAAAAAATAGCCAGGTGTTGTGGTGGGTGCCTGTAGTCTGAGCTACTTGTGGGGGCTGAAGCAGGAGAATGGCTTGAGTCCAAGAGTTTGAGCTTACTGTAAGCTATGATGCCACGGCACTCTATTAAGGGCAACAAAGTGAGACTCTGTCTCAATAAATAAATAAATAAATATAAATAAATGATCCCTATGGAATTTTTATCAAGATTGCATTGAATTTATAGGTCTGTTTAAGGAGAATAGTCAACTTTATAATATTAAACCAACCCACAAAGAGCATAGAAAGGGACTTCATTCATTGGGAGCATATTCTGTTACCTTTATTAGAATTCTAAAGTCTTCTCCTTACAGGGCCTCAGTACTCTTTGTTATTTCCAAGATGCTTTAAAATATCTATGGCTATCACGAATGATATCTTATTTTCTATTCTGTATTTATTCAAATCTAAGGTGCCATCAGTTTAAGATGCATCCCAATTTTAGAGATGTTAAAATGTGAAAAAGAGGGTGACTTACAGTTACTTTGTTCTCTGTGGCTTTATTGCTAGCGTAGACAAACGACATCATTTTTATGGGCTAATCTTGTATGTAGCAGTGCTGTTTATACGTTCTGATAATTTGCGTGTTGATCCTGTTGGGTTTTCTAGGTAACTGATGACAGTTTTATCTTCTCCTTTCCAATTTGTACATTCTCCCTCTCTCATTGGCTATGCCCTCTAGTACTATATAATCATTAGAGATGGGAGTCAACTATGGATTTTCATTTTATGGGATCGATAAGTTATTTTTCTGAAGTCAATGTGGTTGAGTTTTCTGAAATGTATAACCCAAGAGACTAACTGATGTAACTTCTTCAAGGATCTTGAGGGCCCACCCATAGCCAGTTCTGGAAGAAAAGTTTTCAGTAATCTCTCTCTACACTGCCTATTACAAATGTAGAGGGTTAACACCACCTTGGCTTGAGGATGAAGGCGAATTCTCTTAGAAAAGGGGGTGTGGGCAGGAAGAGAATAATTGGTGGCTTTAGCGTGGTAATAACAATAATTAAGATGATTATAAAGATAATGATGATACATCTATCTTTATGACTTTACGTTTTCAAAGTAATCTTTTATCACATTTGATTCATGACAATCTTATGAAATCGGATAGGAAAAGAATCATTATCTTCATTTTTCACATGAGGAAAGGAAAGCTTGATTTTCTTGGGCCCAAGGATAGCTTCTTAGGATTGGCTCTCAAGGGTGAGAGGAACAGGGCAGTGGGGTAGGAGGGCCTAGATCAAGCAGAACCAGGAGGGTTGCTTATTTAAGACAGCCTGCAAAGCATAGCTCAGATAGAATGAATTGGAGGAAAACAGAAAGCCATGTCAGGATGAGCCGTGTCAGCAAGAACACGAGAGGGAAGGCCAGCGAGTGGATCAGGACCAAGACAAGGAACCAGAGTTTCTAAGAACCTGGTTAACAGCGTCTCACTCTGTCGCCCTGGGTAGAGTTCTGTGGCATCACAGCTCACAGCAACCCCCAACTTCTGGGCTCAAGCAATCCTCTTGCCTCAGTCTCCTCAGTAGCTGGGACTACAGGCACTCACCACAATAACTAGCTAGTTTTACTATTTTTTTTTAGTAGAGATGGGGTCTCTTGCTCAGGCTGGTCTCGAACTCCTGAACTCAGGCAATCCACCCACCTTGGCCTCTCAGAGCGCTAGGATGACTGGCATGAGTCACTGTGCCTGGCCCAAGAGAGACTGTGGTTGGTCAAAAGCCTGTATCATACTGTGATTTTACGTGCTGTGCTATGAAACTGCAGTCACACGTCTGTGTGAGTAGTGAAAGTGTACATATGTTTATTTGAAGTGACACTGTCACGTGGCGTTGTTTATAAAACTCATACCAAAATATCAGAAAGAAATCTCATGTTTTAAGTAAGACTATGACTGCGATAGGACAGCGTTATTTGTAATTTTGTTCAGGCTCTTTAGCCCCTGAATCAGTCAGGGTTTCACTAGATCAGAGCTATCCCACCCACAGCCCACAGGCCACAGGCAGCCCAGGATGGCTTTGAATATGCCCCAACACAAAATCATAGACTTATTACATTAGGAGAACTTTTTCCTGATTTTTTGTTGTGAGTTTTGTAGATGACAACACCATGTAGCAATGTCACTTAAGCACACTTAGACTCTTGCCATTCACACACGTGTGACATCAGTTTTTATAGCACTGTGGTGCTTCCCGTGTGTTATCTTCCAAGCGTGGACAGTGGGACTGACACCATCAGACCTTACCTGTGTTTGGGGCAACTTGGGGAAGCAGCGATTACCAATGTTTCAATCTACCATTGCGATGTTAGGCGTCTAATGTTATTTGGAAGTCAGGTGAGTATCCTTCTTTGATCATCAAGGTCCTCCTTGCAGTGATTTACCTGTCACCCTCTGGACTTCACAATCAGCCTTCCTTCTCCCCCTGCACCAGTGGCTGGGATGTGCAAGGGCCCAAACTTTGCTTTCTACTTTCTTGTCAACTAATTTTCATAATAAAAATAAATATAGTTCAAGGCGCCTGTAGCTCAAACGGCTAAGGCACCAGCCAGCCACACACACCAGAGCTGGCGGGTTCAGAATCCACTTGGGCCTGCCAAACAACAATGACAATTACAACCAAAAAATAGCCAGGCATTATGGCGGGCAGCTGTAGTCCCAGCTCTTGGGAGGCTGAGGCAAGAGAATCGCTTAAGCCCAGGAGTTGGAGGTTGCTCTACCCAAGGCGACAGCTTGAGGCTCTGTCTCAAAAAAATAATAAATAAATAAATAAATAACTATAGTTCCTTATCTGTCATTATGTAGTTTTAATCCCAGCATGGCTTCTACAAGTTCACAAAAAAAAAAAAAAAAAAAAAACAGAACCCCCTAAAACAAAAATTACAGATGAAGGACCATTGTTCAATATTGTACAGATGACTACTTTCTTGTTGAGGCACTCTGCTTAAATTGTAGGGAATTTGTCAAGTTTTCAAAGACTATAATTTGAAAAGGCATTATATGCAAAAACATGTTGCCAAATTTGATGCGGGTGTGTGTGTACGTATATATAGAATTCTGTCACAAGGATAAAACAGCGAAAAAAGTCTGTCTTCTTCACAAATTTTTTTAAAAGTTATAACTCGGATTCTGTAGTAAAAGCTAGTTATGTGGCAGCTTTTTTAATAGCAAAAAGAAATCCAAACCATTTGCTGATGGTGAGTTTATGACGCAATGTATGGAAACCGTGGCAGATATAATTTGCCCTGAAAATGGGGGGACGTTTCTGACATCAGTTTGTCTCACCGGACTATAGCCAGGTGAATTGAAGGAACTGGAAAAATCCATTGAAAGACGTTTGGAGGGTAGAGCTGCTGATTTAAAATTTTATGATTCGGTGATGGGTGACAGCAGTGATGCTACCAGTCGGGCTTAACTTGCCATTTCTGTGAGAGGTACTGATGACAGATGCAATGTCACTGAAAAAATGTCTGCTTTGGTGCCATTGCAAGACATAACTGCATCAAGAGATTTACATGAAGCAGTAAAAAAATATGTTTCAGCTATTTTCTTTGTTCCCCTGGCAACACATCTGGCATAGTGACTGGTGGTGCCCTGGCAATGGGAGGTAAAAGAGAGGGAGTCGTGAAGTTAATAGAAGATGATGCGATTGCTACCCCCAAACTCACATCGGATGAAGTATTACTGCACAGTACATCAAGAAAACTTATGCACAAAAAGGTTTAAAAATGGATGATGTCATGTAAATCGTCATCAAGACTGTGAATTTCACAAGGGACAAGGGATTGGATCATAGCCAATTCCAGGAATTCCTTCAAAGTATTAATGCTACCTATGGCTAAGTCGAGGCCAAATGTTGAAAAGCTTTTATAATTTGCGCCAGGATATCAAGTCCTATATGGCATCAAAAATAAAATTTGTGCCAGAACTTAGTGATGAAAACTGGCTTACGGATTTGGGATTTTTTAGTGGTTTTAACCACGGACTTAATGAGTGAAAGACGCATCTTCGTGGCGAAAACCAATTTGATATAAGAATCTGAAAATAGATTTCAAGATTTCCAGGAAAATAATCAATAGTTTGGTGTATTTGAGACCCCATTTTCCATTGACGTAGATATGTCACCCGCCAGTTTTCAAAGGGAATGCACAGAGCTTCAATCTGACATTCAACTTGAAGTAAAATTTAATCATGTTTCTTTACTGGACTTTTATAGGTCCTGCCTTCCCAGAGACAAATACCCTTTACTTCACAATCACCTCTTATTCATGTCATTGCTCTTTGGCAGCACCTACATTCGTGAGCGACTATTTTCAAAAATAAACACATTTAGGAGTAAAATTAGAATGAAAGTATCTGATGAGCACCTTGAGAGCTGAGGATTGCAATCACCCCCATAGAACCAGGTACTGACCCATTACTTCTCAAATGCAAGTCAAATATCCCTCTAGTTTCATGTTGCCCACATTTCTTTTACTTTTATAATAAAAAAAAATACCGAAGGATGTTTTATTACTAAGATATGTGTATTTTCTATATTAGCGATTCAAAATCTGGGACCCGTTCGATGATTTTAAAAGCCTCTCTGAACGGGCTGCTGCATAATTAGGATTACGATGTGAGGACGTTTTGGCTTCTCTGTGGTGGTGATGTCACAAAAATTATGCACAGTTCTTTCTCTTTTGCTCACCAGCTTTCATTAGTGTTTGAGTATTGAATGTGTGGCCCAAGGCAACTCTTCCTCTTCCAGTGTGGCCCAGAAGAGCCAAAAGGTTGGACACCCCTGATCTAGAGAGAATTAGCAGGTTATTTATATCGAGAGATTCACTGCAAGGAATGGACTTAAGAACTTGTGGGGACTTCCTAGGGAGGGCAGGGCACAAGGAAGGAAGACTGGAGGCCCCGGGGGCGGCAGCCAAAGCTGGAGCAGGATCTGAAGCCATAGTCCCCAGCAGGATTTCCTCTTCCTTGGGAAGCCCCAGTTCTGCTCTTACACCCTTTCAACCGATTAATCTTCCAGTGTAACACATGTATGAAATATCTTCACAGCGGCCACCAGATAAATGTTTGGTTGGCTCACTAGGGACTGAGGCCTAGACAGGCCGACATCTAAATTTACCATCACAGCCTAGAGGCAGTGTGCCGACCTGCGTTCATCCTCTGGGCTCCGTTCTCAGTCAAGTCCACTGACTCCACATTGTTGGGAAGCTGTTGATGAGAAGCAAGTTCTGAGTTACCTGGAGGGGGCTGAGTAGGTTGAAAGCATCAGCTTCTCCCTTCCAAGGGACCTCCCCTGACCTCCCCTTCCTCGCTGTTAACTGGCACCCAGGAGCAAACAAGCTCTACTGGTATATTATAAACTCAGAAAAGTTTTAAGACCCATAAAGGAATGTTCACCCTCTGTAACTTGGTTGCCCTCCCCAAACTATCATCACAAACACCACAAAACAGACCGTGTTTAGGGAAGAAGAGAATTGTGTTGTGAAGTTTTGCATTTGATCAGTTACATGCCATGGCCTTGTATTTTATTAATATTTGTTTTAGAACCTCTTTTGAGGGTCACCTAGTGAGTTTTGAAAATGAGGTAATGAAGTGAAGGAGGAAGGTTCCAAGGTTAGACTCACGGACAGTCCCGATAAGGTCAGTGATGAAGAGTCACACGTGGGCACCTGAAACTGAAGGCAGGGACGAGAAATGACAGTTGCACGGACTGAAAGCTTGCACTCTGCCCAATTCATGTCACGAAGCTGTAACCCCCAAAGTGATGGGATCTGGAGGTGGGGCCTTTGAGAGGTGATTAGGTCATGTGGGTGACACGTGCTCACAAACAGGGTTAGTTCCCTTATGAGAAAAGACACAGAAAGAGGTGATCTCTCTGTTAAGTGAGGACACAGCAGGAAGGTGACCCCCTGCAAACCCAGAAGAGGAGGGCCCTTTCTGAGAACCGATCTATGCTGGCACCTGTCTTAGACTTCCAGCCTCCAGAACTTTGAGAAATCAATGCTGTTGAAGTTCCCCAGTGTATGGGTTTTTTTTTACAACAGCCTGAACTGCCCAAGACAGCAGCCTTCAGGACTCTGCGAAGCTGTTCTTGTGATGAAGGCACTCAGCATAGAGCTTTCTGCAGACTGGTGATCCCCGTGTTCCTACCCCCTGCTGTGCCTCTGTGGCAACAACTCACAGGTGCAACAGCCCACTGAAAGGACACAGCCCCTCGGGCCACAGCCGCTTGACAAGGCAAGAGGTTATTTTAATGTCTCCTGGAATCTCAAAGAAAAAGCATAAGAGCTTTTGTTAAAAAGTCACACTCAGGCACAGGAAGCAAGTTATCTAGCAGTGGAATTTATTGTCCAGAATAAGAAAAGGGCACAGGGTGGGTGAGAATCTCATAATGCCAGTAAGATGTTAGTGAATCAGCTGCCGGGACGACGCAGGGTGAGGAATTGAAAAGGCTTCACTCTCAGAGAACACAGCATAAGTCACGATATTGATGAGAAGTCCCATGGTGCTGAAGGTGTCTGTGCAGCACACTGAAAAATGATAGCTTCTGTGTCCGGGCTGACATGCCGATGGATTTCACTGATACATGTCTTGGCGTAGTATTTGCAAGATTTGTAAATGATGAAATTCAACAATCCTTTTTCTGCTGGAAAGAGCTGCCCCAAACAAGTATAGGCCAACCTATATTTTCTATTGTTTTACATAATATTTTCTTTTCATTATTGAGATATAACTGATGTGATATAATCAAAGAGCCTCGATATATTTGTATGTCTGTGAAACCATAACAATTCATAAAGCTTCTTCATGCTCCTGTATAGTCCATTTCTCTCTGCCTCCCACCCCCTGCTTAGGTGGTCATGGATCTGCTTTCTGCTACTGTAGTTTGCGTTTTCTAGAATTGAATATGATACGATCGAGTAGTATGTGTGATCACCAACCTGCAATGACATTTTGGTCAATCACAGACTGCATGTATGACAGTGGTTCCATAAGATTCTAAAGCTGTATTCTCACTGGACCTTTTCCACGGTCAGATGGGTTCAGATGCCCAAATACTCCCCATTGGGTCAGAGGTGTCTACAGGATTCAGGACCACGCTGTGCAGACCTGTAGTCTGGGCGCAGCAGGCCAGCCCACACAGCCTCGGTGCATAGTAGTTGCTATGCCATCTAGGTTTGTGTAAGCACCCGCTGTGATGCCTCCACGATGAAATCACCTAATGCCCCATGTTGTTAGGAAATGCATGACGGTGTGTTCCTTTCTGTCTGGAATGAGGAAGAAGGGCTGCCATTCGCTTAGAAGTGTCAGTCTGCTGTGTGAGGAGGCCCAAGCACCTGTGTGGGGAGGCCTTGTGGGGGGAGAGAGGTGTTTGGAATGTTCCAGCCCCAGCCGCCATCTCACTGAAGCCACAGGAGAGAAATCAGCTACGACCAGCAGAAGTGAGCCAGCTGGTCGGTCCCCGGCATTGAGAGCCATGCTGAAAGGGTGGCCACTTTAGCCATTCGCTTTGGGGTTGGTTCTCAGCACCCAGCAGTAGATAACCTGGCAAGCCAGTGTGAAAGCCCCTTCAGAAACTCCCAGGAGGACGAAAATAACCTGACCGTAGAAGGCGACATCAGCTCTTTTCTGGTCTGTGGTAACTTTGTTCCCGCGACTGAAGAAGAAGAAAAAATCTGTCTTTTCCTTCCTCTCTGCCCCAGCAGCCCGTCACCCACCTCTGCTGAGTCCAGCCAGACCCACCTCTGGTGTGCCCAGAGTGGGGGTGCTCCGTGGGTCAGGCTTGCATTTGCCCCTGCACCCCCCACCTCAGAAACATTTTCACTTGCAACCTCTTCTCTGGAAAGGGGCTCCCTCCTTCCTCGCTCTTCTCTAGAAAGATACCTGGCTCTCGGGTTTGTGGAGAGCAAAAACCACCTGTCACTTGTGAAATGCAGATTCCTGGGCTGCGCGACCACTGATTCTGTTTCAGCTGGTCTAGAGTTTGGCTCAGGACGGTGCAGCTTTTTACAGAACAGATGACTATGATGTACGATGCCGTCGGAATCATGTTTGGAGGAACTCTGTCCTTGATTTTCAAGGCTGTCCTGGTAGACAGGGACATTTCTTTGTCGCAAGTTGTTTTTCGAGGCAGGGTACTGCAGCCTTGAACTCGTGGGCCCAAGAAGTTCTCCTGCCTCAGCCCCTTGAGTACAGGTGGTTCCTCAGGTTACTCATGAATGAGATAGGTTCTATAGGTTTGTTCTTAAGTTGAATTTGTATGTAAGTCAGAACAGGTACATTATCTATTACCTGTAATAGCCCTAGAATACCTATTCATAAGTGTGAGTTGTACACAAGTTGGATATTTGTAACTTGGGGTGTGCTATCATCCTCAGCTAATTTTTCTATTTTTTGTAGAGTTGGAATTTTGTTTTGGTTCAGGCTGGTCTCAAACCCTTGGCCTCAACTGATGCTTCCACGTCAGCCCCACAGAGTGCTAGAATTACAGGTGTGAGCCACCACACCTGGCCTCCGAGTTGTCCTTGATGAGTGAGAGTACAGGTGGGCTTGAGAATGGGTGTGGGCACATGTATGTGTGAGTATGTACTGTGAGGGTGCATACACGTGTGGCTGTGAGCATGTGTGTGTGTGAGTAGGACTCAGGGTTGGGTGTCGTTGGCAGGAAGATACAGGCCAATAGTAGAAGGAGGTATAGGTATAGACGGAGAAGGGCCAGGGACCCGTACCAATTGATGAAGACTTTGGGGCGGGACACAGCGAGCTTTATGACAGTGAGTTCCTGGCACTAGTGCCAGCAGCTCACATCGCTGCTCTGATTTCCCTTAAAAACATGTGTGCTCGGTCTGAGTCCAGAAGCCTCACGTTATAAAAAGGTGTCTTGTGCGAGTAATGGAAAAAGAAGGGCAGAGAAAAACCATATGGACCTGGGAAGGGATCTGGGCTGTGCTGGATGTTGGCAGGCGGCTTGGCCCTCTTTGTGGCATGGAGCCACAGGGGAAAAACTGGCCTTGGCCTTGGCCCTGGATGAGCCTGTAGGGAGCAATTTCACCTTATTTTTTGTACTGTCCTCCTTTCTTTTAAGATGGACTCTTGATAGTTGAGCTAGATCTTAGTCTTGATGTGCTTTTAAAAAATTCTCCACTGCTGCTTGGAGTCAGAGACTTAGTAAGCATAGCAACTGCCGGCGATTATCGAGCAGAGTCCTCCATTTGAGACACCAAGCTAAGTGCTTTGGGGGCGTTAGCTCATTTAATTCCAACTTGGGTGATCACAGACGTTTTCTGGAATACTGATCCTGAAACTAACATTTAAAACAGATTATAGATACCCCTGGTTAAAACATGAAGCTTTTAAATGAAAATATAGCATATAGTGAAAAACACAAACCATGTGGGCCTCAATGCCTAATCACAGGTGAGCATGCCTGTACACGCAGCCCACAGGTAAAGAAACACAGGATGTCCCCAAAGTCACCCATAAAGTTGCCATACATAGGGAAAATGGGAAATTGTAACTAAATGTACCCCCTTTTTTTTTTTGAGACAGTCTTATTATGTCACCCTCGGTAGAGTACTGTGGCACACAGCTCATAGCAACCTCCAACTCTTTGGCTTAAGCGATTCTCTTGCCTCAGCCTCCAACTCTTGGGCTTAAGCAATTCTCTTGCCTCAGCCTCCCAAGTAGCTGGAACTACAGGCTCCCACCACAATACCTGGGTATTTTGTTTTTGTTATTGTCGTTGTTTACCTGGCTTGGGCAGGGTTCAAACCTGCCGGCCCCTGTGTATGTGACCATCACCCTAACCACTTAGCTATGGGCACTGAGCCTAAATGTGCCTTTATTTACAGACTATTCATTACAAAACTTTACAAAGAATGGCCAACACATGGAGAATATTTTGTAATACATTTCCCAGCACCCCAGAAACCCCTGTATTCAGCCCTTCTTCCTCCCCCAAGGTAAGTGCTGTCCTGGCCTCTTGCACCGTGACTTTGATTTGTCTGTTGACAAATTACACAAATTGAACCACACACTGTAGTTTTTTGTGGCTGCAGCGTTACTTTAACCTTGCACTTGTGAGTTTCACCCATGAGTTTCACCCATGAGGCTGCCTGTGACAGTGTTTCCTTCATTCATTCTGTCCTTGCCTGAGCGAGAGTGAGACCCCAACTCCTAAAAATATGGAAAAACTCAGCTGTGCGCCAGGGTGAGCACCTGTAATCCCAGCGGCTTCCAGAGGCTGAGGCAGCAGGATGCCCACAGCCCGAGTCTGAGGTTGCAGTGAGCTATGATGCCATTGCACTCTGCTCAGGGCATAGGGTGCACTCTATCTCAACAACAACAAGAAAAAAACATATTTTCACCTATTGTGTGCCAGATGCCATGCTAGGAGATTTAGCAGCAAATGACCCAAGATCCCAGCCCCACACATTTGTGCCTTTGTCCTTTCAGTTCCCTTTATTTGGGAGACTTTCTCCCCAGATCCATCCCTCTTCTCGCCTAATACCACTCCACACTTTTAGCTGCTCAGCCTTCCAGGCTCAAGTCTAATGTCCTCCTCTCTAAGAAGCCTTACGTGGCCCGGGGCAGAGCACCAGCTGCTGTTGGCCGAGATGCTGGGGGCTCACTCTGTACCCTGACTCCCCAGTCACCTGTCGGCTTCCCCAGGGTGGGGCCGGATTTCCAGCACCTTTGCATTCAAGGTGCCCAACCCAGGGCTCCGCTCACGGGAGAGCCTCAGTAAAGGGAACTTTTGTTGGACGTGTGGCCAAAGAAGTCCGTGTGATGCCAGCTGGGCCACACCTGCTGGGTCGGCATGCCAAGGACATTAGTCCTGCCCTCAAACCAGAATGCATGCCGGTTGGTTACAGGGGGTCCAGCCACATTATGGGGTGATGAGGTATAAAAAACCCCAGAGTTGTCTGGGCCAAGAAATTTGCTATCTCCAAGCCTCTGTGCTATCATTAGTTAAATGGGAAGAACAATAGCTGTCTTTACAGGATTATTTGGGAGGCTTAAAAAATATACTCTAAGTGTCTGGCAGCTAATAATAATGATCTCATCGACTGCTTATTTTATATTCAGCTTAAAAATCACTTTACATATTTTAACTAATTTAGTCATCTCCATATCCTGCAACAGAGGGGCTGTCATTATCTGTATCAATTTGCAATGAGGAAACTGAGGCACTGTGGGGTTAAGGCGTTTGCCTAAGGCTACCCTGACATAGCCAGTAAGTGGCAGAATGAGGAAGAAGACTGTGACCTTGACCCCGCCGCAGCCCACACTGCCTGGGAGCTGTTGCTGCCGCCTTGGAGACTCGGTTCAGAAACTTCCAGACAGTATATTAGCACAGACTACAAAAATACGGCTGGTCTTTCTCTTCTCTGCTCATTTAGGGTCAATTCCTGCTTTAGGCAGCAAAGTCAGAGCCGAACTCAGATTTCTCTGAAGTCCAAATTCTACCCTCCCACCTCTCCTGATGGGGTCTCGGCGAAAATGAATCGTTCCCTCCGAAGTGTAGAAATAATTGGCCGGTGATGGCAGTCGCTCGTTTGTGTGGGAAGCTCTGGGAATACTGATGATCAGTCGAATTGATAAGTTTGATTTCACACTTATTGATGGTAAATGAATGGAGAAGTTTGTTTATTTATTTAACAAATATTGAGTATCTACCCCATGCCGAGGTGGAGAATTCACAGTATAGTTGAGGCCCCTGCCCTGATGCAGCTTGTGTTCTTTAGTTGGGAGACATTTAAAAAAAAGTGAAAGATATTTTCAGAGAGTTGAAATGCTTTCAAGAATATAAAATAGGGTTATGTGATTGCAGCTGGCTGTGGTGGGGAAGCTGTCTTAGAAAGAGTGATCAGGGGCCGGGCACCATGGCTCATGTCTGTAATACTATCACTCTGGGAGGCCAAGGTGAGAGGATTGCTTGAGTTCAGGAGTTTTAGGGGTTTTTTTGGCAGTTTTGGCTGGGGCCCGGCTTGAACCCGCCACCCCCGGTATATGGGGCCAGCGCCCCACTCCTTGAGCCACAGGGGTCACCCTGAGTGCAGGAGTTTGAGACAAGCCAAGCAAGAATGAGACCCTGTCTTTACTAAAAATAGAAAAATTAGCCAGGCATTGTGCGGGCACCTGTAGTCCCAGCTACTCAGGAGACTAAGGCAGGAGGATTGCTTGAGCCCAGGAATTCTAGGCTATACTGAACTATGATAATGCCCCTGCTCTCAAGCCTGAGCAACAGAGTAAGACTCTGTCTCAAAAAGGATGAAAGAGAGAAAGAAAGGGAAGAAGGGAAAGAAAGGAAGGAAGGGTGGGAGGAAGGGAGGGAGAGAGGGAGGGAAGGAGAGAGAGGGGGGGAGTGAGGGAGAGAGGGAGGGAGGGAGAGAGGGAGAGTGGGAGGGATTGAAGGGAGGGAGGGAGGGAGGGAAAGAAAGGGAAAAAAAATGTGGTCAGAGAAGGCCCCAGTGGGGAACTGACATTTGAGCTGAGATTGGAGTAATGAAAAGTCAGCCCTGTGCAAATCTGGAGGACACATCTCAGGAGGAGGGAGCAGCAAACACAAAAAGGCTCTCAGGCAGGAACAAGCTTGGGGTATTCAATGGACAGTGGAAACAGTGTGGCTAGACCATGCTGGGCAAGGTCAGGGAGAAGAGGTCAAAGAGCAGAGAGGGGCCCATGAACATAGGTCAACACAACCACATGTGGCAAGAACTTCTGGCTGCTTCCTCCCATCCCCATATCTGCTCTGCCCTTGCATAGTAATAAAACTCCCAACTTTTAGCTGAGCACATAGACACATGTGTCAGGTATGAGTGCCTGTAATAAAGACTACATCTCCCAGACTCTCTTGCAGTTAGGTGATACAGTCATGTGACTGAGTTCCGCCAATGAGGCATTAGCAAAATTACCTTACGTAAAAGATAGGTAGTACATGCCCTTTGCCTCTTTTCCATGGCTCCTTCCATACTGCTGCTTGGACTCCTGATGCAATGACTGGTGTTTTAGCTGCTATGTTGTGTCATGAAGAGCTAGACCACATCCAGGGGTGGAATAATGATGGAGATGTCGTCTGTATCCCTGAGACCTTCATGGAGTGGAGACATGTTAGCAAGTCTGGACTACCTCCCTCCCTCTCTATAGGAAGACATAAGCAAAATAAATTTCTGTTTTGTTTAAGACACAATTATTTTTGGTCACTGTCCCCCTTAATGAACAATAGATGTCTTTGCTATTGATACTCACGATAAAGATTATGGGTGCCTCCTAAGTTTGTGGCTAGAAAAATTGGGCAGGTGTTTCCATCTAAGGAGATGTTAAAGACTGGAGTGGGGTGGAGACTAAAAAACAAATAAACAAACAAAAACAAGATTTGGGTACAAATCAAGAATTATCTTTTGGTTATGTCCAAGCTGAGATGCTGTCATATACCCAAGAGGCTCTGTAGACAAGCAGACAGATGAATGTTTGAGTTTGAAGTTCAGGGGTTCAGGAGGAGGCAGAGCTGATGGTGTAAATTTGGAAGCCAGCGGAGGCAGAGACATCTCCAGAGTCATAGAGAGTCACCAGCAGCACTCAGTCTTCCAGGGGCAATGACCTTCCCCTTGTTATGATAGGTAAGCTTCACTGCACCACAGACTCTTGAACCAAAGTTGAATTTTGGTAAATCAAATTGCATTACACGTGTACAAGACAAATTTGCTATTTCAAAAAATCATGTCATGAATTGGTTTAGGAAGACCAAGTTTCTTTCTGACACTTTGCCTTCTTTCAGCTGTTTAGTTTGTCCAAATTTTGGTATTTGCCCAATTTGGATTTTTTTCTTTCAAGCATTTATTCATGCATTTTCTTTCCTAAAAATGACAGTATTCAAGAGGAACTCATGCTACTTAAGAAACAAGAAAATGCAGCTTTGGGAAGGAGCTTTCTGATCCCGACTCTTGCCTGGAGTGAATTCCATATAAAAAACCCTGGTCCATTGGAGCTGGCAGGCACTTCGGAGATCTACTAGGCCAAGGTTTCATAGGTGTCAAATTATGAAATGGCCCTGGATTTCAAGGAGATTTTTCCCCACAGCCAAACTTTTAACGCTGAAGTTATTTCCATTTGACCCACCTAAACATAATGGGACAAACATAAACTTTATTCTTCAAACTAAAACTATGAATTTTTATGAATCCATATATGAATATAATTTCTTTATAAGGATTTGTAGGTTTTAGTAAGAATGAATTAAAAAGGAAAGCTTAATAAAAAATTCCTAAGTCTGAAGGCTGGGCATGGTGGCTCACACCTGTAATCCTAGCACTCTCAGAGGCCGAGGTGGGTGGATTACCTGAGCTCATGGATTCAAGACCACCCTGGCCCTGTGCTGCCCTGTCTCCCGTGCCCCGCGCTGCCCTGTCTCCCATGCCCCGCTCTGCCGCGTCTCTCGTGCCCCGCGCTGTCTTGGGGTCACTGTGCTGCACGTTGTTCCCAGTGTAACTTTATACCCATTCCTCTCCCAAACAAGTTCAATCCCTGGATAAATGAAATAAATCCTGGCAATTATTTCTAAAAAAAAAAAAGACCACCCTGAACAAGAGTGAGACCCCATCCCTAAAAATAGCTAGGCATTGTGGTGGGTGCCTGTAGTCTCAGCTACTCAAGAGACTGAGGCAAGAGAATTGCTTGGGCCCAAGAATCTGAGGTTGCTGTGAGCTGTGACACCATGGTACTCTACTAATGGCAACAAAGTGAGACTCTGTCTCAAAAAAAAAAAAATTCCTAAGTCCATCAAGGAATGTACTATATCTTCAGCATATATTTGTCTGAAGATAGAAATACAAGTCCAAGCTCTGCCATTAACCAGCTCTCTTTGACTCAGTTTTTCTGCCTGTATAATGGGCACGCTTTTACCTCAATCACTGAGTTGTCATGACTGATGTTCATGAAAACACATTTATACTGGAAAGCTCCACACAAATGCAAATCATCATTTTTGGAATGAAACAAGGGGGGCATGAAATTTCACTTGCCTTTGGAGTCAGCTACCCCAAGCCTAGGCTCTGAGGCTTCTCTCCCCAGGGAAAGAAAGATCTCTTCTGGAGCAAAAAGGTCATTCCTCAGGCTTGGATATAGAAGTGGCATTGAAAGGCAGAATTTGCCAAGAGAGAAAAGGATTTTCTGTACCTTTTAGCTCCCATTCTGGTTGGCCCTGCAGTCCCATTATGTGACCATTAAGCCATATAATGTGCTAGCACATTAACACAGCAGGACCGACTGCCTGGACACTGGAGTTTTATTCTGGATATGACATTGTGGCTTTGAAGACACAGGAACCATGTGTTCCTCTCTCACAGGATGGTAGGAAGGAGAAGAGAGAAGGAGGCCGAGTGAGCAGTTCAAATGCCAGTGTTCCTGTATCCCCTCTCCCCACATCCCCAGCCTAGGAGCACTTGGGGTACTGGCCACAGGAGGGTCAGGCCAAACTTCCCCAGGGCACCTGGGGAGGGTCGAGAGGCCCCATGCAGTCTCATCCTCATCCAGGGCAGGGTGGTAGGTAGCCCAGGTGGAAGGAAGTATCTGGGTGGCAAGGTGGCCTGCCACCCTCCTCAGGGCTTCCTGTGGCCAACCCAGGATGTGCAGGGATCCAGAGAACAAATGACCTCCAGCAGAATCTAGAACCTACTATGAGTAGGATCAGGGAGACACATCCGGATCTGAGACCCTGTGCAGAAAAGGGGGGGCACTATGCTCCGTCCCTGAGATGTGGGTGGGGCTGACCTCACTTCTGGCTACAGGATAGAACATGCTGTCCAAGTTTGCACAATGAGAATGTCACTGTGGCTGATGCGGGCTGAGCAGGGCCCATCAGAACGCAGCCCAGGACTCCCGCTGGAGCCGTCGGGAAGAAGGTGCTCTTTTCCCAGTGGACTCTGAGCTGAAGGACAGCCTGGAGCAGATGGTAGTCACCTGAGAATGGAGACGACACAGAAGAAAGCTTGGCCCCAGGGCTGGAAAGGGACATTGTCCGTAAGATGCAGCTTGAAACCCACATCCTGTCATGTCTAAGCCAACTTGCAGATCCCAATTACAGGAGCTGAAAAAGTCCTTTTGTGTTGAAACTAGTTGGAATTGGAGTTCTGAACCCAAATGTTCCTCAGTAGTATAGTTGTGGGGCCAGGGGCCGCCTAAATGGGATTATTTGATGACTCAAAAAAGAAGGCACGTTGTTATCCATATGATGCTGATCTTAAATCCAGGGAGAAAATGGGAGTCCCTTTTTCCCCTCATAGAATGGTCCTGCTGAGAGGTACTACTTGAGTTGTTTTTTTTTTAAACAGATCCTAACCTTGTGTATCGGTTTGCTGCTTCCTCAAGCTCTATCTCACGCAGGTCTTGAGACCCAGGGAAAGGGAATGACCTGCCAGACACACAGTGGGCTGGTGGCCAAGCTGGGATCAGGACCCTGACCTCCTGGCACTGTGCACTCTCTGAAGTGTGCTGCCTCCAGTGCTTATGGGAGCACGGTGGCTCCCACTGCTGGGTCTGAAAAGTCACTCCCTGCTGTGGGCAATGAGTTCTTATTGCTCTTCCCTTGCTGATCAGCATTCTTAATTTCATTTCCGGAGCCTGGGTCTATCATTATCAGAGATTATCTAACATCCTGAATATTAACAATCTGACTCCCCAGATTCAGCTCTGCATTCCAAGGTTATTGTTTATCAACATCCATCCTTCAACCTGCTCTTTTCCGAGCCTCTTCCACACCTGCAGAGGTCTTAGGGGAAAGGCTTTCCGTTTGAGTTCCCAGTATTGATGGCGTCAACTTGTCACATCTCCCTGAAACAAGCTTAGCAAACAATTCTGGAGTTGATCTGAGTCAGAATGAGAGGGGATGTTAAAGCTTACTTGGTCCAATTCTTGCATTTTCCACTTGGAAGAGTGAGACCTGGAAAGTCAAGTTTGTACCAGTCAGAGTTCTTGGTTAAAAGGCAAATACTCTGTTCACTTAAAAGGAAGGGGAAGAAGGAGGGAGGGGGATGGGTGTGCCCCCACTTAATGGTCACAATATAAGGGTATATACGACATATCTTTTGGGTGTGGGTCATAAGTATAATAGGGACTCTACCTAACAAATGCAAACATTGTAACCTAATTGCTTGTACCCTCACATTAATCTGGGAAAAAAAAAAGGAAAAGGAATATTTTAAAGGGTCTTAGGTGGCTCACAGAAATTGCAGGAGGATCAGAGAAGCAAGTCTGTGCCAATTCAACTGGAAACAAGTGCTTCTGGGGATGTCCCAAAAAGATACCAGTATCTGTACTGGTTTGAAAGGTGCCCCCCCCAATAAAAAGATTATGTCCACATTCTAAGCCCTAGGACCTGAGAATGTGACCCTTTGCTGATTTAAGTAATTTAAGGATCTCGAGAAGGGATTGTTCTCGTTTATTCAGGTGGGCCACAAGTCCAATGACAAGTGTTGTTATAAGAAACAGAAAAGGAAAAGACACAGATACAGATAAGCCACATGAAAACTTTGGAGGCAGAGATTGGAGTGATGAGGCCACAAGCCAAGGAATGCTTGGAGTTGCCAAAGGCTGGAAGAGGCATGGGCAGATTCTCCCCTAGAGTGTTTGGAAGGAGCATGGCCCTGCCAACATCTTGATTTCAGAGTTCTGGCCACTGGAACTTTGGGAGGATAGGTTTCTATTGTTTTAAGCCACCAAGTTGTGGTGATTTTTTACAGCAGTCACAGGAAATGACTTCAAAGCCCCTTGGGACAGACTCCATGGCTCATATAGATGCACTTTGGGCTGGTTCCTATGCAGTCTTCACAGCTGTTCCAAGAGCTGGACTCTGCTGCCACCCTGCCACACATCATGCATGTCTGTTGGATGGAGCCTGGTCACATGCTCTACTCTAGCTGCAAGGGATTCTAGGCAGGAGCAAATTCTGGTTCCTGCCTTGAGTGGGACTCAACATGACACGCATCCTCTATAGCAGTGTATTTTAACCTTTTTTATCTCACGGTGCACTTGAAACTATGGTTATACTTCCATGGCATACTTAAATTATGTTGATCAAAAAACAGTAAAAAAATATATACTTATTGGGACTTCTTTCAAAAATAATTAATGACCTTTAAAAATTGTCATGGCACAACTAAGATCCTCTCATAGCACATCAGTGCCATGGCACGCCAGTTCAAAATCACTGCTCTACAGAGTGATTGACTTGGCGATCACTGTATCCGTCTGTTCAGGCTGTCATACATAATACCATAGCTTTGGGGGTTCCAACAATAGACATTTATTTTTCTCACTGCTCTGGACATGGGAAATCCAAGATCAAGATGCCAGCAGGGTTGGTTCCTGGTGAGGCTGGTAGATGACTGGCTTCTCACTGTGTCCACACATGACCTTTCTTCTGGGCACATCTCTGGTGTCTCTTCTTTTGATAAGGACACCAGTTCTCTTGGATTAGGGCCTTACCCTAATGACTTTAGTTAACCTTACTTACCCCCTGAATGGCCTTGTCTCCACATATAGTTGCATTGGGGGCCAAGGCCTTTTTGGAGGACATGGTTTAGGCCACAGCAGTCACACAGCCAGGTGGAGGCGTGCTGAGACTTCAGCCTAGGCCTCCTAGCTTCTAGTTCACCTGTTTGCTCAACAAGAAGAAGGGAGGTTGGTTATAGCCCAAAATCACAGCACACAGCCAGTTCCATGAGGCTGCCAGAGCTAGCACCATTGGATTTTGGTGCTGCCACCACTAAAATAAGTTCTCTGCCAGTTATGCATCTTTGCGTCATCAGTTCCGAGCTTAACTTGTGCTACAGGTGTCTCTGATTGGTCTGACTGGGGTTTGTTGTCCTCATAGCAATTCTGAAAGTGTATGTCATTGTTCCCATTTTATAGATGAGGAAACTGAGGCTGCAAAATGTTATGTGGCTCACCAAAGGCAAATTCAGGTCTGCCTGACTCCAAAACTCTTCCAGTAAACACACTGCTCCCTCAGCCCCATTGCTGGCATAAGGGAGTTCCAAAGTGTCTTTCAAAGAGATTGTTCCTATTGCTTCTACCAACAACATACGGGTGATTCTGGCATTAAGGGAAAATGTATCATTTAACAAACATCTTTGCAAAGGTACTGAACTAGTCAATTTTCCTTTGACATATAGGAGTAACATTGCTGTGACAAATACTTAACAAATATTTCTCTGTCTGCCCACATAACACAAGGGATTGTTTTAAGGGTAAAAAGTCTCCAACACAGAATACTTAGAGAATTCCTCTTTTTGGACTCTCTGCCACCCCACAATACTTTGGGTCAGCAGGTTTATAGAGAGCCCTTTCATTTTCAGAGACAGGGTCATAAACAACTCCGAGACATATGATTTTTCACAGCACTCTAGGTCAAGAAAAGACAAAGGTGAGAATTGTTGGCTCCAATCATTTACACAGACTCATCTCATCCTTCCCTCTGTGCAACTGTGTTGGGAGGGAGAGGAGAGGGACAGAGGGCTTTACAAAGATTTGACCTATATGAAAGTCTCAGAAAGTGAGTAAGTCAGGGGGCAGCGAGGACCCAGCTGCCTGGCAGGAAAACTCTCCATTAACTCCTTGTTGCCCCCCTAACTCCCCTGAGCTTCTCTGGCCTCTGTCCCCAAACCCTTATAAGGATTGATCTTCATAGGAAGTCTGGAGGAGGTATCAGCTTGGCTCATGTAACCTCGAACTCCAGGGTTCAAGTGATCTGCCTGCCTCAGTCTCCCAGAGTGCTAAGATTACAGACACGAGGCTTGGAGACTGGCCTAAGTGGTTTAACTCTTATAAGCAGAAAGATAACTCTGTAGATTGAAATAATTAAGGAAGACTTCTCAGAAGAAGTAGGGGCTTAAACTGGATTTTAATAATTTAAGGTTCTTTTATTAGGTAGAATATTTTTTCCTTTCTGAAAATGAAAATAGCTATAGATTTTGTCTTTTTAAGAATACTATATACTTTTTTAGGCCAGGCATGATGGCTCACGCCTGTAATCCTAGCGCTCTGGGAAGCTGAGGCAGGTGGATCATTTGAGCTCAGGAGCTCAAGACTAGCCTGAGCAAGAGTGAGGCCCTGTCTCTGCTAAATAAAGAAAAATTATCTGGGCATTATGGTGGGTGCCTGTAGTCCCTCTACTCAGGAGGCTGAGGCAGGATGATCACTTGAGCCCAGGAGTTTGAGGTTACTGTGAGCAAGGCTGACATCATGGCACCATAGCCTAAGGAGGCTACTGTATTTTTTTAAAAATACTTAGATAATACAGTAAATAAATTAAAAGTCTCACTACACAGAGATAAATACCTACCATTAACACTTTGTTTTATAAAGTGCACATACATTTGTATACAAATCTAATTATGTTTGCTTTATTTATGCAAAAAACCAGACCCATATTTACATATTGTGTAGATGATTTAGTCATTGTCCTTTTATTGATTTAGTCATTATCCTTTTTAGTGGCTGCAGAGTATTCTGTTATGTGCAGGGTTTATAATTTGTTTAGCCACATCTTATTGTTGAAAACTTAGGGTATTTTTAGTAGAGCTAGGTACATAAATGCTTCAGTTCTATCAATCAATAACTTAGTGATTGTAGTCAATTGAAATCTGCTGGATCACTTTCCAGAAATGTTAGAAAAGTTTTACTTACATATATGTACTTACACCATCAGTTTATAACGGTTCTCTTTTCCTTCACAGCCCTGGCTGTTATCAATATCTTACAGTCATTGCCGAGATTCTAGGTAACAATGGCATCACTCCTTGAATATGCATTGCTAGACTGCTCTGTGTTAATTCCCAGCAATACAGACATGGGCCCTGATTCCCTCACGTAGCTCAGAGGTCAGCAGGAAAAAGAGTCATTAAACAAGTCATTACTGTAAACTGTGATGAGTGCTGTTATAATTTGCATTTCTTTGATTATCCAGCCAGGTCCTTAATGAATAAAATAACACTGAGCCATGGAGGTTTTTTGATAATGTGACTCAAGTTTCTCAGTGGACCAACCAGGCAGATGTGCTTTTTTTGTTTCTTTGTAACTCATAGAACACAGATGGTTGGAGAACAATATAGAATATCCCGAGGGACTTTGCAGGGACATAATATGAACCGGCTTATACTTTTCTGGCCTCATTTCTACAACATCCTTGGACTGTTGTCTGTTATTAATGATTTGGGGACTGTACTTGCCTATGAGGATTAAATCCTGATGTGGCATACTTTCATAACATGACATGGGATAAAATAATAATAATATAAAGGGTGGTAGAACGTCTTGACGTCTGTATGAATAAAAAACAGGCAAATGATTTTTTGAACAGGCATTTCATGAGGAATTTATGAAGGATTAACAAACACATGAAAAGACACTCAGCCTCACCAGTCATTAAGGAAATGTAATTAAAACTACCATCAGATACCACTTCCCGTGGCTAAAATTCAAAAGACTGCCAACACTAAGTGCTGGTGAGGATATAGGACGCTCTTAGTTTGCTGGTGGAAACACAAAAGGGCATAGTCTCTTGGAGAAGAGTTAGGCAGTAGCTTAGAAATCCTAGGTATTTACAAGAGATTAATTATTTTTCATAAAAGATTTGGATGCAAATGTTCATAGCATCAGCTTTCATAATAGCTAAAATGTAGGAACAGCACAAATGTCCATCCACCAATGGATAAATGAATTGTGGTAAATCTGTGCTCTGAAACACTGCTTAGCCATAAAAGGACGTAAATATTAATACATGCAGCAAGGTGAGTGCATTTCAAAATAACTTTGCTAAGCCAAGGGAAGCCAGACATGGCAGGCTATCTACAATGTGATTCCACTTTTAAGAAATTGTAGAAAAGGCACAACTATAGTGAACACAAGAGGATCAGTGGTTGACTGGGGCCAGGGTCTGGGCCAGGGATCAACTAAAAAGGGGCAAGAGAGATTTGCATACACTTGTAGACAATTGCCAAAATGCAGCCAAGTGTAAACTTTGAATAGGTTTTATTTATGTGTGTTATGCTTACATAAAGCTGGGAGAAAAAAGCATCAGGAAAAAAATCTGAAGTGGTTCATTTTTTTCACATGTACTTTCTGCTTTAAGGTTATTTCTGTTTTGAATTACAAGTGGCAGTGGTCCATCAGAAGGTTCCCAGCGCTCAGAGGTTCTCAGTGTCTTAATCTGGCTCTGGCACCAGAGGCTGGGGGGCCCTTGTGGTCACATGGTCAACTCCAAAGCATCTGCTTGTCTCTGTTCTTGAAGCTCTCTCAGGTCAGAAGTTTTGCAACTTTGTAACATGTGTAGGGCACTCGAATCCCTGGTGACAGTGAGGCCACTACCTGGGCTTCGGCCTCCCTTGGTGCCTACAGAGCACCAGAGCCCTGTCTGCTTCCCAGGGCGTAAAGCAGCAGAGTACTCATCCTCCCTTCCCAAATCCCCCCTTCTCTCCCTGCCATTATCTTTCCTGTAGTATAACATTTTTCTCCCAGAAAGCTTTCATCAAATCCCTCAGGAAGGGTAGCACAAAGCCTGTAGGAAATGGAGGGGCAGTGAAAAATACCAGGAGAACAAACACAAATGAATATTTCAATAAATTAGCATGCCATGAATGTCAAGGTTGCTCAAGAAATGCTAATGTTGTAAATGGGGAACTGCAAGAGGCGGGAAGGGGTCCTGGAAAGACCCAGTAGCAAGAGCTAGATGGTCTGGTAGGTGGGTCAAAGGGCTGCAGGAGGCTCTGGCAAGGGGCGGGGGAAGAAAAAAATCACAGTGATGGTCCCTTATAGCCACTGAGTCCATGTCATCCTCTCCTATGTCCTATGAGGCAGCTCTAAAAAGTGGTGCTCAGAGAGGTGAAGTGGCCTGCCCCAGGACACAGAGGACAACCTGGCCTGCCTGAGCTCACAGCCTAACAGGCTGGACAGCAGTGGAGGAGGTGGGGCCTGAGGCCACTGAAGCTGCCAGGCTTCTGCCTTTACAACCTCACCTTCACACCTACCGACACCAGCTGTGTGACCTGGGGGTGGCATGCCACCTTCTCCTGCCTCCGTTTCTCCCTCTGTAAAATGAGATAATACTGGCCCACCTGGAAATCCATCTTGAGGGAAGATACATAGACAGCTTGGAACATGGCCTGGCCCTGGAGGGCCGCTAGAACTGCCAGTGGTGGGGGGATGTTGTGGAGCAGAGGGCTTCTAAGTCCATGAAGTTTGGGGATTATGAGGGGCCACCAGCTGAGAAATGTTTGAGGGGAATGATGAGCAACTCTGGGAACTGATTTCTGGGCTGTGCCTGAAGATGAGGTGGCCAGGGTCACCAGAGGGGGCTGGAGTCATCCTAGTGCAGGGCCCTAAGGACCAGCAGAACTTGGTCCTCGGTCCAAGAGGGAGTGGAGGCCTAACCTGGGCGGAGCAAAGGCGGCAGCAGCAGCAGTGAGCTGCAGGAATAGGGCATTTCTCTCCTCCCTCCTCTATTTTCTTCTCTTCCTTCTCTCCCCTCCTTTTTTTCTCTTCTTGTTTTCCCTCCCTCAGTCTCCTCTCTTTCCCTCTCCCCTTCCTCTCTCTTTTCCTCCCTCTCTTTCTCCATCCCTCTCTCTCTTCCTTTCTCCCTCCCTCACCTTGTTCTGAAAAGCCTTCGGGAGAAGACCTCGCTCTCCGAGTCAGGCCATGAGTAACCCACTTGTGTATTTGCGGTTTACCTACCTGTAGAAAATTTGTACCCTAAGATCTCTGCATGCTGTGGGCAAATGGTTTTAATTCAAGTCCACAAACATTTACTGTGCTCTGGTTAACTGAGTGTCCTTTGTGCTAGAGGTGCCAGAAAGATGCAAATGGGCAGAGCCAGTCCTCGGAGGAGCCAGTCTGGGGCCCCTGGCTGATGTTGGCAGAAGACACATCCCACCGTCCCCCAAGGATGCTAAAGAGCTCTCTGTTTACTAGTACCCTGGGCCCACCTCTCTCTCCAACAAAGTGCAGAAAGGGGCATCGTGGCCAGTTTACAGTATCTTAACAAGACAGCACATTGTAGGCATAAGCTACAGGAATGAGGGCGAGCTCACCCTGCACGGATTGGAGGGGCTACAGAACTATCTGAAGGGTCCCTGCTGATGGCCCCCACAAGCCAGAATTCTGATTTTGCCTATGTTTTCCTCTGTTATAAGTTTTACAAGATTGTCAACATAAATGGGACTTTCTCCTCAACTAGGAGAAAGGGCTGTGCCAGGCTTGAAAAAAGGCAGACACCAGTTTTATTTGTCCGTTGTTGGGAGAGTGAGTGAATGAAGCCAGGTCCCACCATGAGCACAGTGCTGATTTGCGGAAGCTCTCAGGATAAAAGGGACTTTAGAGAAAGGAGGGAAACAGAATCTGAAGAGTAAGCCTGACCTCTTTCAACGTTCCAAGAGTAAAATCTCCTCCTTTTACCTCAGTCCTACCAGTTAACACTGTCTTTTATTTGGTCAATAGTTATTATGTGGCATGAGTAACAGATGTGACAAAGTTTTGTTAGGCTGAGAACTGAAAGCATACAGTGCCTCTACTGGCAGTTGGGCAGGTGACAGTGCAACTCGGGAGATAAGAATAGAACATTTCCTTTCACTCCCAGTGTGCAAAGAACAAGGAGATTGCAGACTGTTACCACTGGCCATTACCATAGACGTTAAAGGTAAGCTAATTTAACCTCCTTGTCTAAGAAGACATCACCTTCCCATCTCCGACATCTTTGTACCATGTGCCAGTCACTATGGGCCCTGGAGAAAGACAACTTGCACCCCTAGGAAGGAGTTCAGCCTAGTGTGTACAGTGGCCCAAGACGGGTTTGGATCTAGTGGTCAGCACAGAGGAGGAAAGAGGCCACTTCAGGTGAGAAATCAGGGAAGACTTCTTGGAGGAGGTGGTAACTTACCTGTTAGAGCTTTACTCCTCGTGCATGAGCCAATTCCTCATTGCGGAAATGTTAAAATGGATGCTGGGCATGGATCCCCATCTTCTCCTGCCATATGGGCCGACTCTGTGACCTCCATAACCCACAAGAACTTAGACTTCTGACCTCTCCCATGGTCCTGTGACTTCCCAAACCACCTGATGCATGTCCAGGCTTGGGTATGAGTAGCAGTATAGTTTTTTTGTCATGTTGGGTAACCTGTGAGCAAGTCCCTTCCCCTCCCTGGTTCTGTAAAACCAGATGAAGTGCTCATCTAGTCACGCTCCCTGCAAGGAATCCCCTCCCTTGGTGCTGGCGGTGGGGACAGTGCAGCTCCCATGCCCAATCTCCCATCATTCACTGGAGAATGACTGGGGCTTGATCAGCCTGGCTCCCCTTAAGCAAGCAACTCATTTACAAGCGCCTACAAATTAATACAGTACAAACGGGCAACATAAATATTGTGCTGTAATTGATTATCTTCTGTAATCAAAGGCAAGGTCGCTGACTTTGTTACTTTCCCAGCCATCCAACTGCTGGAGGAAAACTTTGGGGGAGGGGAACTGAGGTTACACAGGTGGTTTTTGCTGTATGTGTCTGACTGTAAGTTGTGGCTCTGTTTTATGGAGGGGAGGATAAGGCCCATTACATCCAGACTTAATCAGAATTCATCAAATGCCTATTTTGTGAGAGGCAATGAAAGACACAAGATCTTAATTCATTATTAATTGAGTTATTATCAGTAATGACTTGACAGTAAGGCACAAAAATTAGTCTTTACAATAACATTATTTCCCTTACACTAATAGCCTCTGTCCACTTCATTGATGGCTAAACGATCTAAACGCACGGAATTGGACATTTTAAATCAGTTTACACAAACCAAGAAAGCAGGACCATCTTTCCGTCTACCTGCCATGCTAAGGCTGCCTCGGTTTTCCCAGCAATGGGTTGGACTTGAAGGAGGCGGCTTCCTAGGGACATCTCACATATTCTTGCCTCAGACTCCTGTGTACTTTGAATAATCTGGAAGGAGCTCGATCCACAGACCCCTTTTGCCTTGAGGGGTGGGGTTGAGGGTAAATGTTCCAGACTCTGCTTAAGTCCCTGAGGGTCATGCAGTTTCCCTAACCTTGACTTTAAGGCAGCCCTCTTTAACCCTTTCCTAAAATTGGGCTGTCGTCGGAAAGAAAAAAACAAAAACAAAAAGCGAAACCTACCCATGCTGGGCATCAGGAAAAGGGTATCGCGGGGGCTTAGGGCAACTTCCCCACTACGTCGTCCAGGGATCTAGATAATCGCGTGTCACCAGAACCCCTCCCTCAGTCCCCTCTCGGAAACTGAGCCCGCTCCCTGCCACTTCGCTTTCCTAGCGCTGGCTGGGGTGAGTGGCAGCACCGAGGCGATTTTATTCATCTTTCTTTCCTCCAGGTTTTGTCATGGAAACGCTGACACAACCTCCAGACGGCGGCTGAGCCGGGCCGGGGACTGAGGGCTTTTGGGACCCTGCGGGAGCGCGGCGCGCGCTCCGGGCTCCCCGGGAAACAGCTGGACGCGACCACATCCCGGGCAGAGGCGGGGGGAGCGCGACGCTCCGCCCCGGCGCTCGGCTCCCTCCCTTCCTGCTCGCGGCTCTCCGCAGGCGCCCTCCCCTCGCCGGGGGCTGCGAGTTGCATTTGGTAAAACCCAGCCCTGGAATATATAGATCACTGGAGCGCAATGAAGTAGCCTTCGGAGAGCAGGGAGGGGTCCCGTCCGACAGGCACAGCGGCCAGCGCAGCGGCACCATCATCACCGCTCGCACCCCAGCCGCCCGGCCCGCAAGGAGGCAGCGGCGGCCGCCGGCGGGAGCGGAGGAGGCGGCGGAGCGGCGCGGGGAGGCGGGGAGGAGGAGCAGCGGCGCGCAGCCGGCCGGTCCACGCATCTCGGCACTTCCAGACCAACTCCCGCGCCTTCCAAACCCCCGTCCGGGCCGGGGGCTCCTAGAGCCGCCGCCAAGCCAGCGCGACCCTCCCGGCTAGCCGTGCCCAGCCCTGCCCTGCGCCTCCCGGGCTCCGGTCCGCGCGGCGGGCTCCTAGCTCCTGCGCCCCGGGCGCGCCTCCCGGACACCCCGATTCCCGCAGCCAGGACAAAGCCATGAAGCCGGCGCTGCTGGAAGTGATGAGGATGAACAGAATTTGCCGGATGGTGCTGGCCACTTGCTTGGGATCCTTTATCCTGGTCATCTTCTATTTCCAAAGTATGTTGCACCCAGGTAGGGGGCGCGTTAGCGTGGTTTTGTTGGATATTTTCTTCTCTCGCGCTCTCGCTCGCTCGCTCGCTCCGCCTGGTTTCTGCCTCTTCCAACCTTACCTCTTCCCCCTCGGCCTCTTCGGTGCTCCTTGCTGCCCTCGCCACCGAGCCGGGATGGGGAGGAGGAGGGAAGGTGTGCTCCTTCCTCTTCTTCCTCCCGGCTCCAGGCTGGAGGATGGGACCAGGAGGGGCGGTATATATATATTTTTTCTCCCTCTTCTTTTTTTTTTCTTTGTGTCCCTGGTCTGTCTGTCTGCGAGGTGGCAGGGAAAGGTAGAGGTGTGGGGAGCTACCGGGGGTGATGGATTGGTTTGAAGAGAACCAAACTCCCGGCTCCGACCGAGGTCGGAGGATGAAAGAGGCGCCTGCAGCCCGCTGCTGTGCGCCCGGCCAGCTGCTCTTCCTGGTCCTGGGCCGGGGCGGACGATGCACTCCCGGGCGAGGTTGCGAGTCCCCGTAGCAGCCTGGGAGCCCGGGACTGGGCTCCCACGTGTTCGGGGCTCGGCGCGGAGCTGAGCAGGTGTGGAGAGAGGTTGGGTGCCTCGCTGCCCCTCTGCCGGGCTCCGACTGTTTGCCCCCGGGGTCCCAGCTCTGCAGTGACCTTGCGGCTGGTGCCCGCTCCACCCCTTACCCTCAAACTCTAAGCTGGGGACTCTGAGCTCCTGAGTCATGCCTTGACCACCGCAGTTTTGGAGGAAACTTTGGCCAGGTTCTGGACTGAGAGTTTGCATCCCCCAGTCATGGGTTCTGAGCACCTGGGATCCCCAGGCAGTGTGGGAATGAGCCCCCTTCAGTCCCCAGTGGCATAAGGAAAAGTTCCACGTTCAAAATCTAGACAAGTAGAGGGACGAGGCTTGCGCCTTCCGAGGGGCGCAAAAGAAAGTTTGGGACCTGCAGAGGGAGGGGCGCCCTCGCGCGCAGCGGCCGGGGGGTTCGCAGCTGGGCTCCGCAGCCCAACAGGTAGACCCTTGTGAGGAGACCTCAGGGCCACCGGACTGTCCCTGTCCGGCCCAGCCTCGGTTCCCGCTTTCCATTTCCCTCTCCCCGGCAGCCCCGCCGGGCCACGTTGGCTCAGAAATCCATTTTTTACGCCTCCGAGTTGCCTTTCTCAGCGTAGTCACAGCAATAATTTGCTTTTCTAATTGCAGGGAGGAGGGAGGTGGAAACACATTTCCTTCCAGGGAAATGGGGTTGGTGTTTTTCATTCGCCTCCCGCCTCTCCTTTTAGTGTGTAGCTCACACTTTGCTCGAGCCTGCGTTGGGGTCCCGAGCAGAGGAAAAAAGCTGTTCTTTCCATCAGACAGGCCGGGCTGCCGCCTGCGAGATTCCTTGACAGCGTAGGGAGAGATCGGCTCCTCTGCCCGGCTCAGCCTGGAGCAGTTGTTAAGGCCGCCACACTGCCGAGGGTACGGTCCCAAACTACCACGTGTAACCTCAGGACATCCGAGCCAGCCCTATAAAAGATGGCTTTTGTTTGCAGCTGGGTATTTTTAGTTTAATGTCAGCAAACTACAGCACTGTTTGTCTCCTCACCCAAACCTGTGGTTGTGAAACTTCTAAGGGAATTTAAAAATGGACCTGGCTTGCATTCCGACAGGCAGGCATTGGTTGCAGTGGGCAGGACCAGACAGCAGACAGGCAGGGGCATCTGAAAGTGCCAAGATCCTGGGGCCACTGGAGACTGGGCCAGACTCCTTCAGAGTACCAGGGGACTGGGTGGTGCATGGATATACTGAAGCTCACAGTTTAAACAAGGGGCGGGATGATTTGTTCTAGACTCTAGAGATGTGTTCAGGCCTCTTAAAGTTTGGCTGGGACCATGTGGGCCAGTCATTCTTTGCAGAAGGGTCTGGAACAGGGATGAGTGTCAGCAGCAATGTGCTTTAGTTTCTCTCTACCTGCTAAAGACCCAGTGAAATATGGTGTTCAAGGATCCCGTGGGCGAATTGAGAAATTACTTTCTAGCCAAACATACAAGGAAGAAACTTCCAACTTGTAACTGGCACATGGCTAAAATTTCCAGCTCCCGTTAGAATATTAAGTTGACTTCAAAGTGGCATTAGCTCTTTTTAGACTGGTCTTTTGAAATGAGGAAGAGAACCTTTTCTAAAGCTTGTGCTGATAAGGATTCTCTGTCATTAATCCTGCCTTACTTTCTGGTCCCATTTTTCTCCCCCTAAATGGCATTTGTTCATTATTTGAATTTCTGTAAGAATGCTTTTATGACATTTCTCCCCCCACCCCCCACCCCCAGGTCCTTAGCAAATACTGCTTTCCAAACATTCTGTTGAATGTAGAATTTCAGATAGCTCAGTCAAAAGGTCTTTCTTATTTTGAATTATCTATAGTTCTCCAGAACTCTATTTTAACAGTTTTATTATTACACAGGGCATCAAAATATACTTGGGAATAAATATTAAACATTTTCTTTTGGGGGGGAATCATTATATTAAAGTATGCCCTTGCTGACAGCTCATGCTAATTTTTTTCCCTACTGGTTTAAATTTCTGTAACAGTTACACAATCTTTGCTCCTCTGAAGGATCTTAGAGTAATGACAGCTGATCTTTTAGCCTGGCTCTGCAGTTGGGATCTTTCCAGCTCACCCTGGGAGAGGCAGAAGGGACAACAGCATGGCACAGCTTGTGTTGTTAAAAATTTGGAGCCCTCTGACATGAGTGCCAGATACCTCTGTGTGGAAGAGGAAAATATAATGGTGTTGCAGAAGAAATGGATGGGGCTTCACGGGGTGTGAGGAAGGAGAGAAAGAATAAAAGGAGACAGCTGGCTGGGGCTGCCTGCCCCTTCCTCAATTTTGAATCTGGGGCCCATTGTCTTTTGACTTTTCTAATTCCTAAGATTGAGTAATTGGTAAAGTTGAGTCACTTGCTGGGGTTTAGCAGAAGTGGGCCTTGTCTATGGAACAATTTTCTTTAGAAGTTTTTGACACTCTTTAAGTTAATAGCCTTCATTAAGAATTTTCCTTTTGTTGAGGGTAGGGACCATGTTTAAGGTTCCATTTTTATCCCAATGATTTTTGCACAGCGCCTCAATAAAATATTTGCTGAGAAGGTGAGGAGAGTGGCTCACACCCGCAATCCTAGCATTCTGGGAGGGCAAGGCGGTTGGATTGCTTGAGCTCAGGAGTTTGAGACTAGCCTGAGCAAGAGCGAGACACCATCTCTACTAAAACTAGAAAGAGGTGGGGAATCTCACTCTTGCTCAGGCTGGTCTCCAACTCCTGAGCTCAGGCAATCAATTAAAAGAGGGACTTTAGCTAACAAATGCAATCAGTGTAACCTAATTCTTTGTACCTCCATGAATCCCAAACAATAAAAAAAAAAGAAAGAAAGAAAGAAAGAAAACCTAGGTGGGCACTGTGGTGGGAGCCTGTAGTCCCAGCTACTTGGGAGGCTTAGGCAAGAGGATTGCTGGAACCCAAGAGTTTGGGGTCAGCAACTCTGGCTCTCTGATGGGGATGCTTTCTGCCTTCCTGGTCTGTCAGTGCCCCAGAGACATTGATGCGGTGTAAGCTCATCAGGCACCAGGCAAGAGCTTTCACCCCTGCCCTAAATTTGCTGCCCCTGGATTCTGGGGGAAGTTTGGCCTTGTCTAGCCATTGATCTAAAGAAATCCATTTGCAGGACAGACAACCTTCCAAGGGCATGAAGTCGGTGAGAAGGGAACCAAACAGCTGTGGTTTCTGCATAGGTCTGTCTCGTCACTGAGCGCATCCTGTGAAATTTGCTCAGCTTACCTTAAAATGTCCCCATACCTGCTCCAGATGGCTAGGCTTTGATGGAGCCGCATCTGGCCCTACAAAGCTCAGAGGCCCCTGGGCTGCGTTTGTGTGGAGTAAAGAAGACAGCGCAGGGAACCTTCCTTTTGTGTTATTCTATAGGACTCGGTTTTTGCTTGAAAGCTACTGTTCATTGAAAGAAGCCAGCAGAGGAGGAAGCCTTTTTTTCTGTCTCTTTTTCTATTCCTTTCTCCTTATTCTTTTCTTGTGTAATATATTTATTTTCACCATCACCTGGAATTTCTTGATGCTCTTTATTGAAAGGCTTTCAGGTTATCTGCTTGCATTTCACTTAATCAGTTTGACTGTAAAATGTACTTTATATTATAATTTTAATCTAATCATAAATATAGTATGTGTGCATTTTAGAAAATTTAGGATGTATAAGAGAGATCCTTCCTTATTCCACCACCCAGAGGCAACTGCTACTTTTAAAAACTATATCCTAGAATATATATGTGGGTATCTATGCATATATAATACAGTAGAACCTCTGTAAATTGACCACATAATGGACAATAACAAGCTGGTCACCATATGGAGGTGGTCAACAAAAGGAACTAGGCCAGTGGTTCTCAACCTTCCTAGTGCTGAGATCCTTTAATACAGTTCCTCATGTTGTGGTGACCCCCAACCATACAATTATTTTCATTGCTATTTCATAACTGTAATTTTGCTACTGTTATGAACCATAACGTAAATATCTGATATGCAGGCAACCCCTGTGAAAGGGTCGTTCCACCCCCAAAGGGTTTGAGACCTGTACAAGTTGGGAACCACTGAACTAGGCCTACTGTGCTGATATGTTCATGTGGTGCATGTCCAGTGTATGAAAACGAGGTCAACTTAAGGAGATGTCAGTGTAGGGAGGTGATCAACTATGGAGGGTCAACTGTATATGTATGTAGCTGAGATCACATCAGACATTTTGTATCCTATTTGATAATGTGTTTAGAATAAATACATCATAATGGCAACTAGTTATTCAGTTTAAAGACAGAATGTTTAGCCATAACCTTTTAAATTTATAGACCTGCATGTGACTCCACCCCCTGTCCTACCCCTTTGCAGGATGTCAGTCTAGAATTGTTCCTTTGGTTGCCGCACAAAATTAGTTTTACGTTAAAGAATCTTTTTGCTTATGCATGGAATTAGTTTGGAGTCAATACGATTCCTAGGGGCTGTTCTTATGCTTCTACCTAAAACTTCCTTTGAAAAAGTGTCAAGAAGGTCTTAAATATGGGATGCTTATGAATCTTGAAAGTTGCATTAAAGAACCGGGCATTGTAGCAGGCGCCTGTAGTCCCAGCTACTTGGGAGACTGAGGCAAGAGAATTGCTTAAGCCCAAGAGTTGGAGGTTGTTGTGAGCTGTGTAGATGCTACAGCACTCTACCCAGGGCGACAGCTTGAGACCTTGTTTCTAAAAAAAAAAAAAGAAAGAAAAAAGGAAGAAAGAGAAATGTATTAAATAACTAAACAATAAGATGTTTTACACAGCTATGATTTAATAAAAAAAAAAGATGTTTTCAATATGGAGTTGCCTTTTGGAGGTTTGAATGTTTTCACCTCAATGAGGCATTTTCATAGCTGTGCTGAGATGAAACAGAGAGACTTGGGCATTTTCCTTTGACAGGTAGGGGAGCTATTCAGGAGTCCTCATTTTCATTGCTTTCTGAAATGAAAGGTGTCGTCATGCACCATAGAAAGGGTGGTTGGGAGATTTCTGTGGGGTGACGGGTCAGGGAACCCATCCTCCAGCAGCCGTGGCTGCTGTTAGTATTTGTCTGATTGAAAAATTATTTTGCTCAAAACTAGCTTGATAGCCCAGCCATTTAAAAACAGGAAGTGGAAGGCTTACAAGTGCTGGCACCACCCTTTCCCTTCTGAAATTCACCAAAAGGACAAACCTGTTCTTAATCTGGAGGTCAAATGAGAAAAGCTGTCATGAAAATCATTGCCAGGAAGCCTCTAAGTTCACATGCTGAGAAAAACCAGAAGTCATTCTACTGACTCAGGTTTTTCTTTTCCCTTTTCTGACTTTCTTGAATTTTGGGGGACCCTCATCTTTATAACAAATAAAGGGGAGGCATTTCTCCCTATGATATCATTGAATAATCTGATCTGGCAATTAAAATTTCTTGGAACTTATAATTTGATGCATCTTAGACCCAGCGTGGTTGGAACTTACAAGCAGAGTTGTTTTCCCTCCCCCTTCCTTCCTTCCTTCCTTCCTTCCTTCCTTCCTTCCTTCCTTCCTTCCTTCCTTCCTTCCTTCCTCCTTTCAACAGGTGTTGTTTGGGCACTGCAGATATGACACACACCTCGCTGCCCTCATGGAACTTACATGCTAGTGGAGTAGACACACTTTAAGCCAATGTAGATGTGAAAGACAGTGCATGGTAGATCAGATGGTGTTCAGAGGAAAAGCAGGGAAGATGGTGGAGGGATGTGAGAAGCAGTGGTTGTAATTTAATAGGAAGGTGAAGAGGGAATGTCACTGATAAGATGACATTGGAGAGCAGAGTAGGAAGTGAAAGAGCTGGCCCTGTGCCTGTTCCAGGAAGCACCTTCCAGGCAGACAGAAGTGCAGGTCCTAGTCCTGTCCCCGTGGGGAGAGTGCATGGTGAGGGGGTCACAGTACCCACCTGGAGCAGAGGGAGCCAGGGGGGCAGCCAGGGACTACGAGGCAGGGAGAGATTATTGTACTGGGATGAGATGGGGAGCCCTGGAGGGTGTGAGCAGAGAACTCCTGGGGACAGTGGCATGGAACAAGGGTGGACATGATGCAGCAGGGCTGAAAATGAAGCCTTTTCCCTGTCCTTTTGTGTTTCTTTTTGGAGAGCCGGGAATACACTTCGGTAAAGCGGTCACTTCACCATGTAGATCCTATTTCCCTTCGATTGCAGCCCCGCCCTCCAATAGACCACTCCCGCTTTCAAAGCTTAAACTGGGAATGTACAAATCAGAGAGATTTGAGGACAATTTTGACTGAGCTTGTTTGGGGAAACCTTAAAATCTTTAGAGCACCATCTGTGGCATTCATGAATAAAAAATATCTGTAAGAGGGACCAGACTTAGGCACTCAATAAAATATACAGGTTAAATGGATGGATGACCTGGGAGTGCAAGACTTGAGTCCTAGTCTGGGGTCTCCCACCTCCTAGCCTCATGAATTATTGTTTTATTGACTTCAAGGCACATTTTTTTTTAAAATTTTAGTATTTATGTAATTTTTGTTGTAGTTGATGGCATCTGAGCACTGTGCTGCCCTTCAACAAGCAGGCTTTTTCTTTCTTAGCAGTGTGCCTTCACGATTGATGCCCTCTGAGGCCTCCGGCATCGTGCAAGTACTTTTTGTAAACCAGGGCACACTCTATCACCGCAGTCAGGTGATGACGAAAGGCACTCCTCCAAGATCTGGGCCGTGAGGGCTCAGGAGTACCGGTCAGCCACGATTACCTGCTTCTTGTTAAGGCTTGACCGGCAGGCAGCCTGTCCAGATCTTTTTCCCTTTCCTTTGCACCTACTTTCAGAGCCTCGGGGCTCTGTAGTTAGTATCCCCCTGATTAAGGTTGAGGTTGGTAAGGAGGTGGAATGGGAAGTGTAGGAAGTAAGTGACTCAATTTGGGGATTGACGCTGGAGGTTTAGGCAGAAGTAGATGTAGGAATTTCCAGGGAAAAGTATCCCAATATGATTTTTGTTGCCTTCAAGGACACTGAGCTCTCATGACCTTTATGATTTCTCTTCTTCAGCCCTTTGAGAAAGGCATGGTCATTGTTTACTTGTACATCTTCCCCTTTTGATTCAGCAAGTCAGGGAGTATGTCAGGTTCATCTTTTGTAGCCCCTGAGCATGGCTTAGGAATTGTTTAAAGCATAAATGAGTGATTCTCAAGGTCACCCCTCCAACCTCCATTGCCACCTCCCCAGTGTGCACAGAACCCAAGGGGAAGAGCCAGCTTGGATTTTCATACGCAAACAGCTCCTGGTGTCTCCCACGCTCTTCTATTCTGCTGTGGTTCAGGGCAGGACATAGAAAGCAGTCTAGGTATATTAAGCAGAAAGGTATTTTTTGGAGAGAATTGGGTGCTTAGCAAGTTGGCAAACCAGAGGCAGGGAACTCTGGGAATGAATCCCAGCTAATGGGAGTAGTGTATGTAATAATTGACAGGAGTGCTGTTAACCTCTGAGACTGTTTCTGGAACTACTGAGTTCAAGAACAAATTAATTCTGTTGCAGAAAACCCTCATGTCCTCATCTCCACCTGTGCCAGCAGGCAGACAGCCCCACAGGCAGGAAGATGGCCTCGGCCTCACATCTGCTTTCTAGATCTCAGGTGACTGATTCCGTTTGGAGGACCAAGATTCACATCAAGAATGCTCACTTCAAAGAAGCCAGGGAAATACAGCTTTTGATTTACCTTTCTAAGGATAGAATCCTTTCTAAGATGGTGACTGTAAATCCACCTGTTCATTCTCTTCTGGGTAATTCTGTTGCCTGACTCTGTGAGTTCTGATTCTCTCATCCTTCTGACCTGGTAATGTGGCCTATGAAGACTGGATGGCAAGGTGGAATCCCATTTCCCTGTGTGTCTGCACTGTGTTATCCCCGAGCTGTGGGATCTCTGGGGTGTCTTAAATCCTTGCTTATACTTTGTGAGGATTAGGAGAGTTTAAAGTAGATAACATATGGCTTGGCGTCCATAGCACAGTGGTTATGGCGCCAGCCACATACACCGAGGATGGGGGTTCGAATCCAACCCGGGCCAGCTAAACAAAACTAGCTGTGTGTTGTGGCGCGTGCCTGTAGTCCCAGCTACTTGGGAGGCTGAGGCAAGAGAATCGCTTAAGCCCAAGAGTTGGAGGTTGCTGTGAGCTGTGATGCCATGGCACTCTACTAAAGGCAACATAGTGAGACTCTGTCTCAAAAAAAAGAAAAAAGAAAGTAGATATATAATCTAGAAATCCATCTATGATTCAGTCGTAAATGACGATCTATTGTCATTGACATGGGATTACTGAGGTGGCTGCTATGGTTCACTCTGTGGGTGGGGAACCTGCCTGAGTTTCCAAATGGCACGTAATTTGATATGACATGTTAGATGGGGGGTTTGTGTCAATCTGTATTCTTACCATTAGCTAAATTTCTTTTTCTAGATAGAAGACCTCACGTTCCCTTTGTGGTAGTGCCCACTAGACTTTGGAAACTCAGGTCTAGACGTGCCTTGAATGTTACGAGTCATTGTCAGACGGGCCACAGGCAACTTTGGGTGAAAGTCCAGTGTTAACCCAGCTCTGGTGGTGGTGACTTATTTGCCTTCTGATAAGCAGTCTGGGTAGGGCTGATATTTCTAAGTGTCACTGGATGTTCAGTTCTAGCTCAAGCAGATAGAGATAGAGGCAAAGAACCTGGTGATGTCTGTGTTTAGTCCTTATCATTCAATGGCTTGAGTGGTTATCTTAAACGCCTTGGGGTAAAAAAACCCACAAAGGCAACTCCAGTGAAATAGGCTGGTGGCCGGGTTTCTGTTGGAAGCTATTAACTTCAAAGAATCTCAGAAGAGTGAAAATACCAAGGCCCCTCTAAAGTAGTGTTGTAACAGAACACTTCACAATTCTTAAGGGTTGACGTATTTACCTTTAGTATGACTGTATGTGGTCACTCTCTCTAGTGAAAAGAGCGCAGAATTTGGAGTTGAGACCCCAGCATTTCGGCCTTGGCTGTCTATTACATCCATCTGACATCGCTCAGGGTATTTTTTGAATGATTACTAAGAGTTAGGCCCTGTTCTAGGTGCTGGGGGTGCAGCAGGGAATAAGGTAGACCAAGGGCCACATCCTCAGACAACGGGTAACAGCCAATGGTGACAAATGCTATGAAGAAAAAATAAGAAAAGGAAAAGAGGATGTGAAATGGCAGGGGGCGGAGGGGTGGTGATTGCAGTTTTGGAAAGGGTGATGGGGGAGGCCTCTCTGTGAACGTGGCTTTAGAGATCTAGGGAGGTGAGGATACACAGGGGTTAAGCTGGGAACATAAGGAAGGTATTTATTTGGTATGGTTTGCTGAAGGCCAACTCGGGTCAGGTGTTTAATATATATTATTCCTCTTGGGGCTCAAAGTATACACTGACATTGTCATCATTTTACAATGGGGGAAACTGAGGCATAGAGACAATAACTTGTCTAAAATCACCAGGAGGGGAACTGAGGGAGCTAAGCCCAGCCCATCTGACTTCATAGCTGTTGCCCTGTAGGTCGAGTAGGAGCCCTCAATGGGGATTACTCCTCCCACCCACCCCAGGGATTCATGAGAACTATTGGTGCTGCCAAGGGTGAGACCTTCCTGCCCATTGAAGAGTCTCTTTTTTTTTTCTTTTTTATTAAATCATAGCTGTGTACATTAATGGGGTACATTGTGCTGGCTTTACATACAACCTGAAATGCTTTCATCAAACTGGTCAACATAGCCTCATTTTCTTATTGTCCATCAAAGAATCTTTCCACCCATTTGCCACTAATGCCCCTCTTTGAGAATTCCCTTAAGATGTTCTGTGTAAGCAGCCTCTGATGTGATGCCTGGCTGTAACATGTCACTGGGCAAGCCTGCAGCATATGGGAGGGGCCTAGTCATGGATGGAATGAGGCACCTAGTGAAAGTCACAAACCTAGAGATTTGGTCCCCTCATTAGTCCAGTGAAGAAGGTGATGATGGTAAATATTAAATGAGAAAGGAGGTGTGAAAATGCACTGAGAATTGATGGAAAAAGAGTACCCACAATTGTCCTAATAATGCACTGTGGCCCCGCATTCTAAGACACCAATTGTCACATTCACAACAGCACTGTTGTATTTCCCTCTGTTTGAAACCTGAGCAAATTTGTATCCATTCCACTTGTGTGCCCTCTAACGTAAGATTCAGCGAAAGGGTCTGAGTTCTAGACTCCTGTGAATATCTCCGTTCTGTGTTCTCAATCCCTCTGGGGCCCGTGCTCACCAGCATACCTCCCGGCCATGGCCAAAAGCATGAGCTCTGCCTTGGTGCAGTAGTTTGCAAAAACAGAGTTTATATTTGATGAAAAATCAGCCTTGTAGTTTCATGGCAAATGCAAAGACCAAAGCTTCCCCCCGCCCACCCCCGCCCTGCAATTATGCACATAATTACCCTTTAAGGTTCCCATTAGCTTTAACTAGTGACAGTTGAAAGATAAAACAACACAGGGCATGCAGGATGCCATTTCTGAAGCTGAACTCTGCAAAGCTGAAGAGCGGTCATTTCAGAAAAATAGCAGTTGTGTAATGGCAGCTCTTACACGAGCGGTTGTTGGGTGGATTAGCACGGCTCATTGCTCAGGGCAGAATTGTCTGGCCTTGGTCTCCACATCTGGTGTGTGTGTGCCGAGGAGGGTTCTTCCTGTACAGGGTCTGTCCCTCTGTAACTGCAGGTGTCACAGAGCCCAGTCGTGGATGGCATCACAGCTGAGGCTCAGGACCATTTCCTCCCATCCTCACCACACCAGGCACTGAAGTTTAGTTTAGAATCTGTCACACTGTTTGGGGCTGGGCACAGCATGCTTCCCCTTGAGGCAAAGGATGTATTTGAGATGTCCCAGCTGGGCTCCTCATTAAGAGAAGGGTGGGGGAGTGTAATTGTCAATGCTCACACTTCTTTACAAGTTGAAGTACATGAGCGTCTTTCTGCCTTGCCTGAGCATTGGTTTAGACTAGTGGTTCTCAGCTGGCTTGCCTCCTCTGCCCCCAGGGGACAGATGGCAATGTCTGGAGACACTTTTGGTTGTCAGACCTGGAAAGGGAATGCTACTGGCAGCTGGTGGGTAGACATGGTGCTGAATATGCTACGACCCACTGGACAAGCTTCCTCACCACAAAGAACTGTCCAGCTCAAAATAGCAAGAGTTGAGTAACCTTTACTAGAATCAGTATTTTTCAGATGCATTACTACTAAAAATAAAACAGGACTATAATGACTTAGTATGTACTTGCTATATATAAGACAGTGTGTCAACTATTGTGCTTGGATTATTATATTTAATCTGCACCATGGCCTCATGAGGTGGGAATTTACCAATTCTGTTATGCACATGAGGAAACTGAGGCTTAGGAGCTTGTCTACCTGGAACGCTGGAACAGGATCCTGGCTCAGGTCTGACTGATACCGAAAGCTGTACTCTTCACCTCACCAGTAGGCCCCACCTACATGTTCTTGGTTTCAGCTAATTAGGTCAGGAAGTAATTATTTTATAAGGGCCTTCCGCTCAGCTGTAGACTCAGTATGTGGGACATTCAGTGAGAGCCTCTTCTCTTCTTACTCTGCACTCTATCCCTGGGGAACTCACCCCCTCTTGGGGCCAGTGCTGTCATCTGTTCAGATGACACTCATCTCTCTCCAACTTGGATGTGACCTGAGGTCTAAGTCCACAGGTTACCTCCCATGTGAAAGCTTCCTCTTGTCAGAGTAAGGGGCTGGACATCCTTCCTTGTGTCCCCGTGGTACTTTGTATGTGTACATTGTGGCACGTGACTGCTTTAGGACGGGGCCCACGTCTTGTGACCACAGTATCTCGACATCCAGAATATAGCCTGGGACATGGTGGTCACTCAGCAAATATAGTAGAACCTCTATAAGTTGATTGCCCACAGGACTATGGTCAATATACAGAGGTGGTCTACATAAGGAACTAGGCCTGCTGTATCAAGATGTGCATGTGGTTCATGTCCAGTCTAGGTCAGCCTAAGGAGGTGGTCAATGTAGGGAGGTCGTCAGCAATGGAGTTTCTGCCGTATTTGTCAAAGGAATAAACACATCAATGTTAGTTGGCCAGTAAGAAGAACATCCCCCTTATTGGAAGGGTGGGCGTGGAATTTTCATTGCCCATTTTGTTTTCAGTTTGAATCTGCAGTGAGCTGTCAGTTAAGGATGCCAAAACCAGCCCCTTTAAATACCATGGCTAGGTGGAGACACAGCCAAAAGTGAACAACTGTCAGCGTAGCGGTAATTGTAGCATGTGACCACAATAGTAACTAGCGTGTCCCAGAAAGGGACCTGCTGAGTCAGTTTTCGGTGGGAGGATCTGAAACAAGACTCGAGCAGCTCTGTCTGTCCGGGGCAGGTACCCGGCCACCGCATAGGTGACTGGGTCTCTGCTAACCACGTTGAAAAAAATAAGAAAGAAACTGGTCATATGAATATCTCAGATATTTCAACAGGCACTCAGTATTAAAACTTGTTGCCACGTTTTTTGCCTTTTTTCGCCAATGTGTGTTTTACATTTCTGGGGCATCTCAGTTCAGACCGGCCACATTTCAAATGCTTATTAGCCTCATGTGACTTGAATGTAATGCCTGGGATAGGGCTGGTTTTATTTTGTCCCTCCCTCCCACTTTTTTTTTTTTTTAAAGGACAGTTGTCTTTCCCAGCTTTCAGCTATCCCCTTTGGGAAAAATAGAGACCATCTTAGGACTTGATGTGTAAACTACGAGATATTGGTTGCAGAGTCGTGGATGTGAATCTGAAGTCATTTCAGGCCTCTAAAATCATTTTTAGTCTTCTAGTCACCATCTGAAGCTTGACTCTCCTAATGAGACTCTAGTGGACCTGGCGAGGCGGGGAGGGAAAGTGTTACCAGCCCCATCTTACAGATGAGTTGAGGGAGGCTGAGAAGGACTCAGAGAATTGCTTACCTCTTGTTTAAAATAGTTCTGATACTAACATATTAGAGCAAAGACTGGCCCAAGGAACGTTCTTCTGGAGTGGATGGAAACACATGTGATTAAGTGACAGGGCCAGATGTGATTGGTGTTACAAAGAGGCAGGGGTCTAAGGAAGGAGAAAGGAGGGTGATCGATTTCAGCGATTTCAGAGACGTGGTGAGGAAGCCTACAAGGAGGAGAGGCGATGTTTGCACTGGCTCTGACGGACGAGAAGATATTTGCTAGGGTATCTGGGAAAGGCTCCGGCACCTGCCCAGCAGCAAGGAGAGTGACCTGTGTCTGGGGACGTAGGGGCCCCGGAGGGTGGGGAAGTGGGTTGGCCATAGTCCTGGAGGGCTCTGAATAGAATTTGATTCTTGGGACCAGGATGCTGTGGACAGTTTAGGGTCTCCTAAACCTTAGATGCTGTAATGTAAGCTTAAACTCTCTAGTTTCATGAGCAAGGCAGAAGTTTTAAACTCACTTTCTCAAAATGGACTTGGGGCCATTTGGAAACAGCTCCTATTATCATCGCTTAATGACCGGCGAGATTATTCATGAATGCCTAACGTGCAAAGTAAGAAATAGCTTAAAAGCACTCTGCAGCGGGATTTGAAACTCCTCTGTTTGTGCTGCTCGTGCCAAAATCCCGGGCCATGGAGGTTAAAGTTTCAGTCTCTCAGTCGCTAATGGTGCCCTAGGTTCACCGGTTCACCCTCCAGGGCCCTGGAAGAAGTGGTAGGAGAAAGGGAAAGTGTGTAAATAGTCCCTGGGAGGAGGATTTCTTGCTTCAGTGAGCTCACGGGGGTATCCGGGTCAGGTTGCAGCTGTGAGCTGCCCCGGAGATGAGCCGGCGGAATGAAGAACAAAGTTAACCCCGCTTCCTCCTGGGGAGCAAGACCCAAGCCTGCCCCATGTGGGAGCTGATCTCATTGTGCCTTTGAACGAGACTGCCCTGTGTCCTTTTCTATCAGAAGGCAGCCTCTTTTTACGTTCCTTCTCCCGGGCTGTTGTAGAGCTCATAAGCAGCATTAAAAGGCATCTCTTTGTTTTTCGTGGTCATTGGTGGGGGGGCCTGTGCTTGGCACAGCACGGAGGGCTCTCCATTTTCTCCTCCATCCTGTTGCACTTGTCGCCTCCTGATTCATAGCTGGTTCCCTCACAGGGGTGTCTCACCACCTTTGATCTCCTTTTATTCCCTTAATATATCACCACCACCACCACCATTCCTCCAGGGATGACTCTCCCAAAGGCTGAATTCAAATTAAAAAAAAACAATATAATCACAGGTGTGCAGCATTGTTTTTTTTAAGCAGGGGGTGTGTGTGGACAGGCCAAGCTAAAGGGGTGTGTGGATTTACCCTAGCAAACTGGTAAGGGTTTAGGGATTAGTGATTAGAAGGTCTAATTGAGGTAGTACTTACTGGGAGCCTATGCAAAAAGTGTGGGAACAGAGATTATTTTGAAAAAAATGGAAGCATTAGAAAGCGAAATCCTTTAAGAGCCAAGATTTTATTGTATGTAGGGCTTTCTGTATAATTTTGGTGTTCAAAAATGGAAGTACAGGTTTGGCATCAAGAAACTGAACAGGTAATCTTTTAGTCACTTGCGGTAAAACAGCTTTTGTTGGGAGAGGGTGAGCAGTCGTCTGCAAGACAATTGTGAGCTTAAAAATATTAACTGGGAATAGTGGCCTTGCTCCTTTGGGGACAATCTGTTTCATTTGGGAGGGGAGTGGCTCAGGGCTCTTTCCTACCGGGCTCTGCAGAGAATTCTTTCAAGGCTTAGGCTCACTTTGTTTCCTGTGCCTGTAAAAGCAAATTGAGATTTTTAAAAATAAATACAAGTCTGATAGTAAGTGCCTTCCTGCAAATGAGATTCAAGGGATGCGAAGGATGTTGTCATTGGAAGGTCCCGGCAACATTCCTTCTCTATTTTTATAGGAAATAAATGAAGAATGGATTGAGAACAGAGTTCCAGCACGTCAGCCTTGCTGTCACTGCTGAGGGTCTGATCTGTTACAAAACCCTGGCAGGAAGAGGGGTGCAGTTAAGTGGAAAGGGCGTTTGGTAGGGTGTCAGGGAACTCTGGTGTTAGTCCTGGTTCTCCTTCTGGGGACCTCTTTGTGTTGCTAACAAATACAGTTTTCACACTATTCTTCCAAACCCAAGGGGTCCTGAGCAGATAACTGAAGGTCAGAGAGGGAGGTGTCTGGAGGGGATAGAAGGGTTCCGGTAGCTTCACCCCCATCCCAGTGGCTCCTTGATTGTCTGTCTCATATTTTGGGGTTCTGAGCAAAATTTTATTGGAAGAATGTTTCAGAGCCAAAATCAACGATTTTGTAGTTTATTGCTTAGCCAATTTCTAAGGTCTCTTCGCAACTCAGATCTTACTTGATGCATATTCTAAACCAGTGCAGATTGACATGAAGGTGAAATCATAATTAAAATGAATAATTACTGTTCATGCAGTATGAACAGACTGTCCTCTGTCTCCCCACCCTTCCATCCATCAGACATTTGTTGACCAAATATTTCTCTGACTAAAGAAACAAAAATCTAAATAAGACTTGGTACCTGCATTCCAGTAACTTGCAATTTAGCAAGCAGTGAGAGACCCACAATTGTTAGCTGTAATGCTTTGTAATAATGGCTCTGGGTGGCTAGAAACAAAAAGGAGTAATTAGTTTAGGGGAGGTCACAACTTCACAGAGGAAGAACACTGGAGCTGGACTCTGGTCATTCATTCAGTTGTTCAGGAACCTTTTGTTGAAGGGCTACCCTGCCTGCCAAAACCCTTCTGAGTGCTAGGGAAACGGCAGGGGGCAAAGCAGCCAACATTTCTGTCTTTATGGAGCTGACATTCTTGGCATAAAATTTATCAAAGGTCACAGTTGATGGCACCACCTTCTCCACAATCGATCCCTTCTGGCCCCACATTGCCTTCAGAGAAAGCAGTGTTTTACTTATATAAATGTATTTTTTTTCTGATTATGAAATTAATCCAAGTGTATTACAGAGGATTTTGAAACCCATTTCCCAAAAATGCCGTCTCTGATTGCTGCCACCCAGGCTCTCTTAACCCCTGAACTTCACCTTCCAGTCTGATTTTCTATACAGGCCCTCCCCAGACATCAAATCTGCCTATTTACAAAGATGCAATCTTCAGGCATATATTATAGTATGTCTTGAGTTTGTCACCATATTCCTGAATCATGGGCATTTTCTCTTGTCACTCAGTGTTTTCTGAAAACACGAAAATATTCCATCACTTGGATATGTTTTCATCTAGTCATTCTCTTTTTTGTTAACTTTTTAATTTCTTTTCTTTCCTTTTTTTTTTTTTTGTTTTACTATTTGAAGTGATGGTTTTATTCTGTCCTTAAGGCAGGCAGGCCAAGCTAGAGAAACATTATAAAAGGAAATAGGGTGTCTTTTCCTAACTTCTTATTTTCAAATAAATTTGGATTTACAAAAGAGTTGGAAGTTTTCATAACCACTTTGCCCCAGCATCCCCCGATGGTCACATCTTACAGTGATCAAAAGTAAATGACACATTGATCAAAACTAAGAAATTAACTTCATATGTGTAATATTATAGCTGTTCTCTTTTGTTGAACATTTTTGAAAAAGATTTTTTATCTTTAAAAAAAAAAGCCATCAAAAATTCCACGATATACCTTTTGGTACAAACACCTTTGTCTGAGTTTCTTAATGATTCTATTTTAAATGAATTTTCAGAAGGGGAATTCACAGGTTATAAACACTTGAAGGCTCTTGATAGGTATAGCCAAATTGTTTTTTGAGAAAGCTGTGTCCATTTATGCTCCGACCAGCAGGATGTGCAAATCTCGGTCTCACTGTGTCTCAGTTTGAGTTGGCTCTTGCCCAGATTCCTAATAAAACCTACCTCTATCTCAGCACTGATGGTCTTGTTCGGTGTTTGCTCTATACTGGATGTAGGCTCCTGGGGGCCACAACTGTGCCTCTAGTCACTGGCCTATCACAGACTTGTAATAAAATAAACGTTTGTTGAGTACCTGCTCGCACGTCCGAATGAATGAGTTAAGAATGGGTTTTCGTCATTATCTGGGAAGAGAAGAGAACTTTCTTCACTGTCACAAAGGATCTCATCTGTGGACTTGCAAGAAAAGGGAGACATCAGTGGACAAGTGACTTGTTTGAACTTTACTTCTACAGTGTTGGAGAGGCCCGCAGATTGTCCTCAGGGTGGACATTCCATGAAAAGCCAAGTCTTGACTGCCTTCTTGCTGGTTGCCAGTTCACGGCTGTTAAATCATTTTGTCTTCTCAATAGGAAGGAGAACTGTCTTCTCATTTTTAGGTGGGGCTTAGAGAAATCTTGTAATTAAGGTAATGCAGCTAGTCAGTAGTGGTGCTCGATTCCCAGTTTTGTCTAATTCAAAGTACTTTACTGAGAACGTCTATCTGCACCAAGTGGGGCTAGTATCTGGGAGAAAAACTTCTGTGGTTTAGGAGGAAAAATGTATGGAGGAATTTTTGTGCTTATGTCTCCTTCCAATACATCGGTTGAAACTAAATTCCCCATATGATGGTTTTATTTATTTATTTATTTATTTATTTTTTTGAGACCGAGCCTCAAGCTGTCCCCCTGGGTAGAGTGCTGTGACATCACAGCTCACAGCAACCTCCAACTCCGGGGCTCAAGAGAGTCTCCTGCCTCTGCCTCTCAAGTAGTTGGGACCATAGGCGCCCTCCACAACGCCTGGCTATTTTTTGGTTGCAGCCGTCGTTGTTGTTTTGGCGGGCTCGGGCTGGATTTGAACCCGCCATCTTAGGTGTATGTGGCTGGTGCCTTAGCCACTTAAGCCACAGGCGCCGAACCCATATGATGGTTTTAGAAGGTGGGGTCTTTGGGAGCTAATTACATGTGAGGAAGTCTTCATGTTTGAGATTAGTGCCAGGCGAGGACACAGGAAGCAGGCCCTCACCAGATACCAAATCTACCTCACTCTGTCACCCTGGGTAGAGTGCTATGGCATCCACAGCAACCATAAACTCTTGGGCTCAAGCGATCCTTTTGTCTTAGCCTCCCAAGTAGCTGGAACTACAAGTACCTGTAACAACACCAGGCTAGTTCTTCTATTTTTAGTAGAGATGGAGTCTCACTCTTGCTCAGGCTGCTCTCAAACTCCTGAGCTCGAGCAATCCTCCTGCCTTGGCCTCTCAGAGTGCTGGGATTATAGATGTGAGCCACCACGCCCAGCCCAGGGCCTTGATCTTGGACTTTCCAACCTTCAGAACTGTGAGCGATACATTTCTATAGTTTATAAGCTGCCTAATGTAAGGTCTGTTTTATTATAGCAGCCCAGATGGCCCAAGGTGAGGCATGATCCCTAAGCTAGAAGGAAAATGGATAATTGATGTAGAGTTGGGAAGATACGATATTAGCCCTAGAAGGCATTGTGCACCCAGTGGTCCTCAACTGATGGGAGGGAGGACTTCAGATGTAAGGGACTTTTTTTTAGTGAGATAGTCCAGGAATTCTTCTTTATAGGTCTTGTACCACTTGTAGAAGGGTGCTGGTTAGCCGTGCCCTGGAAATGGCACCTCTCCAAGAAGCTGTGTGTTATTGATACTTTTGGGTTTGGTGGAACCCCTACACGGAAGGAAAGTGTGGTTGGGAGATGGGGAGAAAAAACAAAACAAAACTTTTAACTCAAATGGTATCTTTCCTTTTGCAAAAGCAGAAGCAAGAGTCGTTGCTGATAGTTCTACACACACCACACACACACACACACACACACACATACATACACACACTGAGAGACACATGTAAACATGAGGTTTCCTGTATAATAATCTTTGTTGCTTGTGCCTCCAGAGGGGTGGCCTGGATGTATCTTAATGTTCTCAACTCTCTTTTCTTGGACATTTTTTTTCCTTAAGGGATAGGGTCTTGCTCTGTCACCGGGCCGGGAGTGCAGTGGTGGGATGACAGTGCACTGCAGCCTAAACTCCTGGGCTCAGGCCAGCCTCCTATCTCAGCTGTCCCAGTTGCACGAGCCACTGTGTCTGGCTACTATTTTTCTTCTTATTATTTATTTTGGAACTCCTGGCCTCAGGCAGTCCTCCCCCTTCTTCCTCCCAAAGTGCTGGGATTATAGGCGTGAACCACCAAGCCTCACTACTGAACATTTTTAAAAAATGATTTTCTCTTTAAAAAAAAAACCATGATAAACATTTTTATACATAAATCTTTGAATTTTGCAGTATTTCTTTAAAGCCATTGTGGGACATTATTGACATGGACGCGGGACTAGATGCAAAGTGCTTTATGGGCAGCACCAAGGGGTGGGTTGGGGGGAACATTAGCCCCCCACAATCATCAGCCCACACCAGATTGCCCCAAAATAGACTGTAACTAAAATGGGATGTTTGCTAAGCAAATATAGGGCCAGTGCCTCTTTTCCCAGGCCAGCTCCCCTGAGCCTTTTTATATCTGAGCCCGGAGTCACCCTGTCCCCCGACCATGGTCTCTTTCATGTACACTTTAACCTCCCAGCAACGGAGCGCTGTGGTGGTAGTGGACGAGGGGAAGTGAGAAAGCGTCTAAAATAGCTGGCTATTAGGTTTCCTGTTAAATAGGATGTGGTCAATTAGCCTCAGTTAATCTGTACGTCTAGTTCAGACTGCTCCTGCTAACAGCCAAATTTGCAGAGGGCCTTGTAGCATGGAGGTGCTTGTCTGAGATGGAAAGCAATTATCAGAAAGGTTGGGACGTAGTCAGCAATTCAGGAACGCCAGTGGGATTTAGGCCTTTGGGCCATAAAGGTGATGTAACCTGTGGCTGTCAGCAGTAGCAGGCAATTTCAAGAGCTTCAGGGGGTGACTGGAGCCCCCCTAGTCTCTGGCCATTGAGGGCATGTGATGATGTGGTTTGGGCCTCAACAGATTGGGAGAGGCAGTGAACAGGTGCCTCTGTTTTAAGTAGCTGTTGGGAGGGAAGTTTTTAAAACTGGAAATTACAACATGGAAGGAGCCTTTAAAATAGTGCCTGGGGATAAGGAATGTCCAGGGAAGGGCCATTTTCAGAAAGGTTACTTGTGTTTTCTTGGCATTTCCAAACTTGCCTCAAGAATCTCTCTGGGAGAGTTTTAAGGCATTGGTAAGAGCCTTTTAGATACAATTTCTTCCATCTCCAACACAGTTCAAGAAAGGGACTTTTTTTCTTTTTCTGGCTCAGGAAATGGAAAAAGTCAGTCTGGCAGGGCCCATGGACTCTAGGATCTGCTCTCTTATGCTCTCTCGCGCACTCTCTCTCTCTCTCATGCTGTCTTGCTCTCTCTCCTCATGGTGGCAAGATGGCTGCCAACAACAGCTCAGCCTCCACCCCCACCTCTCAGCAGTCCCAGTGGAAAGAAAGAGTGCTTCTCTTTCCCAGCAGTTTCTGCAAACATTTTAAAATGTAAACTTGGTAAGGGGAGGGATGTTTACATTTTATTTATTGTCAGATCCCCAGCTCCCAGAACAATACCTGTCTTATAGTCAGTGTTAACATAAATGCATGTTAGATGAATCTCATTGGTGTGGCTGGGGTCGCACGCCTAGTTTGAGAGTAAGGCTGAGAGTGGGAGAAACTGGTTCACAGAGAAAACTAGAAGTGCTTTTACCCAAGATGGGATTGGATCCTGGACAGAAATTCTTTTTTCTGATGAATGATGAAGGGAAGCAAGAGAGGCAAGAGGTGAAATAATCTATAATTGGATTAAAAAGACATCTTGCGCTCTAAGGTAGTGGATAGTAGTATTTGGAAATCTTTGTCAGTTAGGTAAACCTATTTCAATTGAACATGGCAACCTGAACTTTTGATTCCATTTACGTCCAGTTGTGGGAAGATGTACCTATTACCGTGGCCTGGCTGCAGTACATGTTTTGCGTACGTGAGCATGCCACTTGCAGGAGACAATTCACCAGCGTGTCTGCATTCCCAGAGGGAAGGGGGAGAAGGGTCCAGCGGAGGGCACACCCCTGGCATCTGTTCCTTTTGCTTCTGTCTCTCCTGATTCTGTCTGCAGGGGAGGCTGGGAAAGGTAGTCTCTGTTCTGTGTGGTCACGTGCTCAGCTAAAATTTTGGTCTTTTAGCTTTAAAGGAAGAAAGCAAGAAGGAATATTGGGGGCCAGCCAGTAGTTCTGCTGCAGTCAGGTTCTACACTTCAGATGGTAAGTGCTCCAAGCCCTTGTTGAATACAAATATTTATTTCACGAACCTCTGGTGGGTCAGTGTACTGACTTGGATAGTGTCCCCCCAAAGTTCACGTCCTTCTTGGAACCTCAGAATGTGACTTGGTTTGGAAGTAGCGTCATCACAGATGTCATTTGTTATGATGAGGTCATACCAGTGTAGCGTGGGCCCTTAATCCAGTGTGGCTAGAGTGCTTGGCACAAGAGGAGGGGAGACACAGCACACCCCAGAGGGGGCCTTGTGATGACAGAGGCAGAGATGGGAGTGGTGCAGCCACAAGCCAGGGAATGCCCAGAGCCTCCAGAAGCCGGCAGAGGCAAGGAAGGACCCTTCCCTTGAGGCTTCAGAGGGAGCATGACCCCGTTGACACCTTGATTTCAGACTTCTAGCACCCAGAACTGTAAGAGAATATGTTTCCATTGTTTTAAGCCACCAAGTCTGTGGCAGTCCTGGGGTGTGAGTGCACTCAGGAGGAACACATTTCTTGCCTTGACTCAGTGGGAATTCTTTCTGGCTGGATCAGAGTGTCTGGCTTCTCAGCTTCACCCCTGTGCCTAGGTGGGACCAAGTGGGGGTCACTTAACCTCTCTGTGCCCCAGTTTTCATCTGTGAAATGGGACCCAAGAGGGCTGCCTCTCTGCTCTGTTGTAACACTGTGAAGGTAAGGTGATTGTCACTTTGCGCTGGAACAAGTTATCTTTAAAAAAATAATCTATCATCAGACGTACATTTTTAAAATTTCAGATTAACGTGAAGGTGAACTAGGTTACAGTGTTTGCATTTGTTAGGTAGAGTCCCTGTTGTAATTGTGTCCCAGCCCCAGGAGGTGCGCCACACACCCTTACATTGTGCCCATTAAGTGGGAGCACCCCAATCCTCCTCCCTCCTTCTGTCTTCCTTCTCCCTCCCTCCTCAACTTGAATTGAATTGAGTTTATCTCGAATGTGGGCCTGTATTAGTTCATCTACTGGCTTCGTATTAGCGTTGTGTACCATTCAGGTTAGTACAAAAGATAGAAAGTTTCCATGTCTCTTTGTGGCTCTTTCTGGCTCTTGTCCTTCTGTAGGGAGCAGTCATGGTTTCTCTCATGCTTGGGTGGGGGCAACATTATCAGAAATGGCAAAGATTGACCCAGAAAGGGGGAGCCCTTTGGAAATGGGCTTTGGGGTTTCTGATACATCCAGGCTGAACAATGTATTCCCTTTTCTATGGTTTGTAAAAAAGAATAGGTGGTTCTTTTTAATGCTTTTTGGGGATTGTTTGCTTGATGATTTTTTTTTGGAGAGGTTGTTGCTGGTGGAAAGAAAGCTGGTTCTTTCCCTTATATTCCTTCCCACCTCTGCCTCCCTTTCGCCCTCGGCCGTCCCTTGTCTTTGCTGGAGACAGTGTGTCATCTCAGTAGCTCCCGCTGTTTATGAGCCAGTGGAGGCTGCCCTGCTGCCTGGGCAGGCTGGGCCCTGACCACATCAAACAGGGAGCCCGCGGAAGTGGAAGGAGCTCGTGTTGAGCGGGCAGCTGGTGTTTACTTCCTGTAGATGCCGACATATCCTTTCTGTCCACGGGCATTTAGCCCTGAGGCAAAGGTGCCCCCTACTTTCCTAGACCAAGAGCCCACCACCTCCCTTCCTTGTCCCCCTGCCCCAATCTAATTTTGGGTTTTATCATAGGAGAGAGGCTCGCAGAACTCCAGGCTGGTCTTACTTGCTGAGATTGGTGAGATGAGATTCTGGTCCTTTCAGTCAGGTAGAGGTTGCTGTAATAACAGGTGACAGTCGTGGGGACTCCCCTGCACAGGCACTTCACAGGTACTGTTTGTAGTTCTCAGTGACCTCGTAAGGTACAGGTTGACTTCATGTTATGGACAAGACAGCAGCTCAGAGAACTCAGTTGACTTACCCAAGGCTGCTGGTTTCAACTCAGGCCCAGCTCACCCCAAGTCTGTGCAGTCTCCTGTGATTCAGAAACATCCTCACCTTTCCTGACTCTGAGTGGCTTCACTTCCGAAGTGTCTGGCTGCTTTTAGGAACAGAAGGCAGGTTCTCATGGACTTAATCACAGCGCTAGTGCTGGAGAAAGTCATTCTGTCCTAAAGCAGAGATCTCCGGGAACCCTGGAGATGAGCGGTTTGTAACCTCGGCTAATCATGAGCACAGCTTGGCCATCCTTTTGTGAATTTCACTGATACCCACACACCTTATGGTAAAGTACCTCCAGACTCTTTCCAGTTCTTCCATGACCCTCTTTCTCTTCTGCCACCAAACTGCTCCAAGCCACCATCATCCCTCCGTTGGGTTTTTGTAAAACTAGACTTCTGCCCACCTCCACTTTTGCCCACCGGCCACACACCATCCCTTCTCCACCCCTTGGCCGAGTCGATTATTTGGAAGCACACAAACCTCCTTAGCACCCTTCCGTGTCTTCCCACTGCACCCAGGGTAGAAACCCCGATTCTTAGCCTGACTCAGGGTCCTGCATCCCTAGCTCTGCCTCATTAGCATTTGTGGTTCCCCTGCCCACGGGACCCCAGCCACACAGCCTCCCTCCAGTTCCCTGTAAGCACCAAGCTCTTGCCATGTTGGGGATTTTGTACTTGCTGTTCCTTCCCTCTGCTGAGAACGCCCTTCCCGCAGGCTCTCAAAGCTGCTTCCCCGCATCAGCCTCCGACTGCCCAGGCAGGCCTGGGTTATGGTCTTCTGCCACACCCCTTGGCTTTTCTTTACTGACTTCATTTGTCTAGACAGCGATCCCTCAGGATCCAAATCATTCAGCGTCCTGAATTTTGGATAATAAGGGAGTTCCAATACAACCCCTGAAATTTACCCGAGTGTCTCTGGTTTGGATAGTAAGGGGCGCCTGGGTGTGCTCCACATGCTGAGTCAGTTCTCTGACTCAGTTTGGGAAACACATCTGGAAGGTCCGCAGCTCTGAAACATCTGTAATGTGAATCTACAACAGCAGGTTCCGCACCTATAGGAACCTTCATGCTTGATCTTAGTGCATGGTGAGCAAGAGGGTTGCCAGGGACCCTGACCTGCTGCAGCAATGTTAGGAGCAGGTGCTGAGGGGGCCACAGGTCACAAGAGGGGAACAATTCCAGCCACTGGGAACTCCACCATTCCTGCCTTCTGCTCATCCCAGAGCAGGGGAACGCTGCACACCTGGCACCCAGCCTGACTTCAGGGCTGTCCGCTTTCCAGGTAGTCATGACAACAGAAGAACAATTCGGTTTAGACCAGCGGTTCTCAACCTGTGCTTTGTGACCCCTTTTGAACAATGAAAGTACATTGAGGCATTGGGAAGGTTGAGAACCACCGGTTTAGACTGTCCCTGCAGAGAGAAGACCCACTCAGGCACCTCTTTCTGTTTCCATCCATCAGGCTGTGGAGTTGGGTTGTGGGGAACCTCAAATTCAAACCTAGAGCATCTTTCACGTTCTTAACCACCACACCTTTGTAATCAATGGGGCTTGTTGTGAGCTCTTGAGCTGAAGATGGGAAGAGTGGGAAACTGAAAAGGCTCTGCCCACAGACTTGCTGCTGACCCTCTCCCTCCACCACTGGGTGTGCCTTGAGTGTGATCACTGATGCACCATGGTTAGGTGGCAGGGTGAGCTAAGGTGAGTCGGGTCTTTGCACAGCCTATCTTGGTTTCAAGCTGGAGCCTAAATCATGACATGTTGCCTCTTCCGCGCTCTCCCTCCCTCCCCTCTTCTCTGCACCGTGAGTTTCAACTTTCCTGGGTCCCTTCCAGTGCACATTTCTGCTCATCATTCTTGCTTGACCTTTAAATTTTTCTCTTTAGGGAAAATATGATCATTAGTCTGTATTCTTGAGCAGATGTATACCCATCGGGCAGTCTTCCCACCTCCCTTCGCCTCCGTGGGAGAAAAGTGTTTTAAAGTCAGTGTGATTTCCTTTTTTAATAATAGAGAAGTGAATGTTGGATGGCAGACCACTCCCTCTATCGCTCATGGCTGTTTGGACAGGGATCTGGGAATGGACCGGAGTGCTCCCAGCTTTCAGAGATGATGACTTCGGCTATTTTGGGGCCTGGCTTTTTACCTGTTGGTGACACAGCCTGGCTGGACTGTGGGGTTCACTCGCCAGAGCCTAATCCCAGGTTTCATAGCGCAGGCGTGTGAGAGTGTATGACAGAGCCGGGCAGTATTTTGTAGGCCGTCTGGATGGTGAGACTGTCTAGAGGGTGTGTTCCTGGAACTTTTCAGTCAGGCTCCACCATGGTAAGTATTTAATGACCACATGTGAAAGGCCTTATTGCCAGGGCTTCTCCCTGGGACAAACCGAATCATGGAATTACGGAATTTCAGAGCTGGAAAGAGCTCCTTAGCAGATCAGAGGAGAGAACTTCCCTGGGAGTGGGAAGACCCAAATTCAGGACTCTCGCCCCACTCCAGTTGTAGCTGAAAAGGAATTTCAGTTGGAAGGGGAGTGTTTAAAAGCACTGAGGGGCCTTGCTAGCTTCCTACTTTTGTTATACAAATAAATAGTAGTCCAATTTAGTAATCTGATGGAGGGAGGCTTTTAGAAAGAGGCATACCCAGGAAGACTTAAGATTGTGCCAGAGCAAGGCACATTTCTGGTGTGAGCTGTTTCAAAGTCCTGTCTTAGTTTTTGGTGAATCCTTTGGTCGACAGTATGTCTAAATGAAGAACACAGGCTTGCCGGGTTATGGTTTCCGTCTGCCTAAAAATAGTCTCCTTTACACCGCATGACTCGGTCTAAAATTTTTTGCTCTCAGTGACCCTGTTGTTATTAACAGTGACTAGACTAATACTAACAATCGCCTGTTCTTCAGTGTCTGCAGCGTGCTGTGGGGGGTGCTTTAGAAACAGTAACTTGTTTAATTTAATACAACAACTCCACTGTCCTTATTGTACAGATGAGGAAGTTGGGCTTAGAGGGGTAGTGAAATTCATCCAGCATGACCAGCCGAACTGAACGATGTTAATGGTTGGTGCCCTTAAATTAAAAATTTTATTAAAATCCACCAGATGCACCCATTCTTTTGAAAGAAAGAAAGAAAAAAAGACCTTCCTGGGCTGGGTGGATTTATGGGTCATTTAATTGTGTTTTCTTATATGTATCCTTGCATGCTGACTGGTAAGTTTCTCAAAAGCAGACATATTATCTGGCAACTAAATTTTTTATATAGTTTTTTTTTTCTTTTTAATTAAGCTAGCTGGTCATGGGCCCGGGACTTGTGGGAATTGGACTTTGCACATGGGAGTTGTGTTTGAGGGAAGGAGGAGGAGAAAGAGGTTTGATTCCCTTTTGCCTTATTGCTCTGTAAAGACCCCGTCTCCAGTCCTGTTCTGAGTTAGTGGGGTTTAGCTGAATTTGGGGAGAGGGACACAGTTCAGCCAGTAACCATTACTGGCTGATTCTGGCAGAGGCCAGTGGCCTCCAGCCTTTCTAGGGAGCTGAGGGCCCCCGGTCTCTCCATATAACCTCACTGTCTTGGGAGTGCTATGATGAAAGCCAGCTTTAGATTGAATTTGACCTCAGGTACGTTCCTCGGCAAGCAGGCACAGAGACATTCACGCAGCTTGTACTGGGAGTCTGATGAAATCAGAGTTGTTTGTCCTCTCAAGCTCTCTCATCGCACTTTGCAAGGAAGTTTCCCTCGTGACAGATGAGAAAGTTCTGGGCCAGGCATCGGATTAGGCAACAGGATCTCTGAAAATCTGCTCACAGACCAGGTGGTGCTCTGAAAGATGTGGGTGGGTCCTGGCCTAGGAGAAGCTAGGACAAGTCTCAAACCTCTCATCCTGAACAGCCCTCCCTCATTATTCTCTTTTTCCCACCTCCTGGTGCTTCAAGGAGATAAAGATGGTGTCCGTGATGTAGATGGCCAGTGGAAGTGGGCTTTGATGGCGTTCTTTCAAACTCAACTGGTAGGTGTTTGAGTCCTATCTAGGGACTTCAGATATGGCCCAACTCAGGTTAAGATTAACAAAGACAAACACTGTGTCACCCAGTTGGTGCTGAAGTGTTTAAAGGTAAGTGGTAGACAGCAGGAGAGTTTATCAGAAAACTTCACCCTATCAGCCTTTTGCCCTGAGCCTACACTATTCCCAGATCAAGGTACAAGCACTGTGATTTCTGTTCTTGCAAAGTTCAACCACCAAAGCAAGCGAGAGATTGGAGTGGAAGCTGCGTTTTTATTCCGTGTTAAGACTTGAACCTCGTTTTGCTGGACGTTGATCAGGGGAATTTGAGAAGTAGAAAGTGGGCTTTTCTCACCCTTTAAAAAGAGAGGATGGATTCCTCACAAGCACTGACATTTTAAAAAAGTCAGTGTGGCACGTTTTAGTCTGAGTGGTGGATCTGAAGAGGCAACGTTTAGATCTCAGGAGTGTATATTCTTGAACCGCTTGAAAACTCTAAGATTTGAGAAATAATACCGACCATCATTCAGAGGAGAACACGGGGCAATCTTCGGCAAAACCTGTCATTTTGCCTACATTTCACTCACTCCTCTAACTTGTTGAGAGTCCGGCTGTATAGTAGGTGCTGCTGCGCAGGATGTCAGGGGAGGTCTCGGGCTTTTTTTTTCTTTTTATATCCATCTTATCACTGAACCCAGGGGACGCAGTGCATGTAATCATTTATCAGCAAAAATTCCTAAGGGCCTGTCCGGTTCAGGCAAGGTTCTAAGCTCTCTGCAAGTATTCTCTTCCTGGAGACATAGGAGATGAACGCGCTGCTGGGTCTCCCCCAGACGTCTCCCTTGATGATCACTGAGAGTATCCTGAAATTGCCAGTCCAGTCCATCCTGCTCATCTCCTTTGATCTAGAGTCTTCGGAGAGTGGCCTGGGGGTGGGAGGGGTGGACAGGAGAATGCAGCAAGAGTAGGCAAGAAAAATCCACACCGTAGGGAGTGGATGATTCCCTCCCTGCAGGATCGGTTCTTTACACTGTAGTCTGAATGAGATTCTTTAAAAACAAAAGCCATTGACCTTTGCCCCCTTTTTAACCCTTCCCCCCAACTCCAGGGCTTTCTATTGCACTGGGATGAAATTCACACCACTTGCTGGGGTCCACAAGGCTCCTCCAGACCCAGCCTGTGCTCACCTCTGTGACCTTTCTCTTACCACCTGCAGCCTCACGTGCTTGCTCCAGCCATGTGCATCTTCTCTCTGTCTCTAACACTGTCCCAGGGCCTTTGCACTTGCCGTTGCCTGTACCTGAAATGCCGCTGTTCTTCCCGAAGGCTGCAGCCTGTGATCATATATTATCTCCTGAAGGAAGCCTTCCCTGACCATCTGGTCTAAAGGAGGTTCTGTTATTGTGTCACCCTGTTTTATTTTTTTCTAAGCATCTATTACTCTCTGACTTCTTCCTTCTTTTTTCCTTATTATTATCCATCTCCCCCAACCAGAAGAGAATCAGCCTGAGGCCAGCAACTTGGTCGGTTCATCCCTTTCTGTATGTCTCTGGCACGTACCCCAGTTACTCCAGAGTAAGCAGGAAATAGTTCATTTTGAATTACTGAATGGAGAAATCCCTTTTAATGCCCTTGGGAAGTTGCAAGTAAAGACCGGGGTTCTTTTTTTTGAGACAAAGTCTCACTCGGTCCACCTGGGTAGAGTGCTGTGACTTCATAGTTCATAGCAACCTCAAACTCCTGGGCTCAAGCAATCCTCTTGCCTCAACCTCCCAACTAAAGGCACCCACCCCAATGTCCAGCGAGGGTTTTGTTTTCTGTTTTTAGTAGAGACAGAGTCCTGCTCTCTGCTCAGGTTTGGTCTTGAACTCCTGAGCTCAGTCTGCCTGCTTCAGCCTCCCAGAGGATTACAGGTGTAAGCCACCACACTCCGTCTTGGGATTCTTATTTTAAGATTACACTCTTGGCTGTTGATCTGTGCATCTGGAACAAGACGTAGCTTGGGAAGCCACCATGGGACTCAGCTGAGCGGATTACGATTTGAGTAACAAGGATTCAGGATGTGATGATGAAAATTTGGGGTGAAACGGTATGCATGCTCACCTGTAACTGTTTCCTCTTCTCGGCAAAGTCAAATTTTCTTGACGGGGAAAAAAAAAAGACCAGAAAGTGAAAGAAGACTAAAGGAAGTGATGTGTTACGGCTCCGTGGTTTGCTAGCAGTGTAGATAGCTCATCCATTCTCATTCGGGCAGGGGACCCCGATCCGTGCATTTATTTTGGAGCTGAGATCCAGCAGTGGGACATGATCTTTACTGCTTTCTCATCAGATGATGGATACGGAAGAGGATGTTTTTCTTTTTTTTCTTTTCAAAAAAAAGAAATATGGAATGCTTCACAAATTTGCGTGTCATCCTTGCGCAGAGGCCATGCTAATCTTCTCTGTATTGTTCCAGTTTTAGTATATATGCTACCAAAGCAAGCTCTGGAAGAGGATGTTTTGCCCGGAACTGTGTAGGACCTGGGGTACTTGGCTGTTTAATAGGCATAGGTGTTCTTGAAGGGTCCCTGTCATTCCCTCCACAGAGCACCTGTGAGGTGCCAGGGGCTCGGGCGCACCGCAGAGTGAAAGACTTGCTGGCTTCTGATCTGGTGCCTTTGGATGTGTCTTGGTGAGAGGGGAGAGAATAATATATGCAAATATACGTCAGATGCCTCAGACATGGTACAGAAGGGGCACAGGAGATGGGGATTGGGGGCCTGGGGCTGTCCAGAACTGTCCAAGCCTCCTTCCCTCTGCCCTGTCCCTTGACTCTGGCCCAGGCAAATACTCAGAGTCACTCTCCCTGGGAGGAAGAGCGGTCTGAGGAAGGACATGTGTACAGTCTCCCTGTGGTATCATGTGTGCAGCAACAAGCTGTGTGTGTGTGTGAACTCACATTCCTACATGGTCCAGAGTCACCAAGGCTTGGGACTAAACCAGTGTTTTTCTTTTTTATCTCACAGCACGCTTGAATCTATAAACTTCCGAGTATGTTGATCAAAAAACAGTGAAAAAAAGAATATACTTACTGTGCTTTGAACTTCTTATGAAATTAATTCAATTAGTGATCTTTAAAATTTTTTGAGGCACACCTAAGATCCCCTCACGGCTCCCCATTGTGCCATGGCACCCTGGCTGCAAATCACTGGACTATGGTGACAGCATTGGCCTAATTTCTCAAATAATCTCAGGGGATCCCCTCTGAAGCAGTGCTGTAGAGACGAGAGCGAGAGTCTGTATCACAGAGAAAGGCCGGAGCGTGGGAGCTCGCCAGCTGGTCCCTGGGCCTTGGCCTCCCTCGTGTCTGTCCTGAAGCCCTTGCATCTGCATCGCATGCTCATGCTCCTCATTTGAATGTCTCCGTGATAACATCTCAGAAATGAAAAATGTGACAAGTGAGTCAGAGGTAGTTTCCCAGGGGGAGGATTTTTGTCTCAAAGCATTAAAATAGGATCCTAAGTCAGAATATTCCTTTTAAAGTTAAGTTCACAGAACTTCTCCCGTCTTGATTGTCTTGCCAGCTGACTGCCTGTGATGGGCTCCACTTGTCAGAGCAGTCTTGTGGCTGAATTAGGTCTGTAAGTCAACGCAGAGGCAGAATAATAAATTGTGTGTGTGGGGGCGGGGTAGCTGATTGACTTCGAGACATCTAGAACTCAGTTTATAACGCATTAAAGCAACATAGGGTTTTTATTTTTTATTATTTTTATTTTTTAATTTTTTATAATTAATTATTTTTTATTAAATCACAACTTTGTACATTGATGCATTTATGGGGTTCAGGGTACTGCTTCAATATACAATGTGAAATGTTTACATTGAACCAAGTAACACATCCATCACAATCATACCCATTTCTTAACACACAGGGTTTTTCTTATGGATAGAATTTTAAAATTAAAAATATTTTTGAATTGTGGTTGGAAAAACACAACATGAAATTCACCTTTTTTTTTTTTTTTTTTTTTCCTTGAGACAGAGCCTCAAGCTGTCCCCCTGGGTAGAGTGCTATGGCATCACAGCTCACAGCAACCTCCAACTCCTGGGCTCAAGCAAGTCTCCTGCCTCAGCCTCCCAAGTAGCTGGGAC
>CAUYTI010068461.1:0-81105 GCA_963575145.1 Galago senegalensis | reverse complement strand
CACAGGCGCCCGCCACAACGCCCGGCTATTTTTTTTTGGTTGCAGCCATCATTGTTGTTTGGCGGGTCCGGGCTGGGGATTGGAACCCGCCACCTTAGGTGTAGGTGGCTGGCGCCTTAGCCGGTTGAGCTATAGGCGCCGCGCCATGAAGCACTTTTTGTTGAATGACCTTGAAGACTCTAGGCAGGATGTTGAACAACAAATTTTCAGCTGGACTTAACTCCACCATCTTCCTACCCAGCTCACCCAATTGGTGTTCTACCCATTTGCTGAAAGTCGTGCCAGCGCCGGGATCACCCTCCCCACCTGCGAAGAAACCCTTGCCTCTAATCTCCCTCCCAAGGCCCTTGTGTAAAAGTGTGCACATAGGAGGTCCCCACCCAGACTTGACTGGAAAGTCGATGGGTTGCTATGGTAACTGCATCCCCCTGGGGTGAAACAACTCCACAGTGCCCCGCCTCAGCGAGTTAAAAGATCGTTAACAGGGGTGAGTATGAGTGTAGGCGACGCAGTTTCCTTACGCCCGTCCTTCCGACTCACGTAGTTGTCACGTAGACGAAACGCTTCCCTGAAGCGCTTTCTCCCCTTACTACAAAAAAAGAAAGACATATGCATAGTTAGAAAGCAGGGTGGGCTACATGGGTGTCGGAAGGGCCGAGACGCCGCTCGGATCTAGCGCACCCTTTAGCGTCTCTGTCTCCTCCAAAGATTGGTACACTTGCGCGAGGATCCAGGCCTAAGTAACACCGCGAGCTGGAAGCTAGGGACGCCCTAGCGCGGGACCGAGTTTTGCGCGTGCGCTGTACTGGCACTAGAAGGCTACGGGTTCCAGCGCAGTGCAAATTGCGCAACTGAGCAGTTGCAGCCTGCTGGAGGAGCCCCGTGGAGGGTAATTCTGCGCCTGCGCCAAATTGGGGGTAAAGAGAAAGAAACCCAGGCAGAAAGGGCTTAGGGGGCCAACAGGTTCCAGGCGCGCATGCGCCTTGGCTGCCAAGCGGTGGGAGGCGGGGCCCAAAGAGAGGAGGGAGCGAAGCAAGGGGGAGGGAAGAGGCCGCAGAAGCCCAAGCCCTGACCCACCGGCGGCTGCGGCAGCGCCGGTGAGTGACCCGTTGCCCGACTCGGTCCCCACCCTCTTCGACCCTCACGCTTCTTGGAGTCCTTGCGTAGCCTTCGTTGTCTTCCTTCTTATCCTGAACCCGTGTTATCCCTAGAGCCCTAACAATCCCTACGGACCGCAATTTCTTAATATTTTATCGTCCCAGCTCTTCCACTGACCCAGGAGCTTCCACCTCGGCATTATTCCTGGACATCCTCTCTCAGGGCCCTTCTCATGTTGGTCTTACAGACGCCGCATTGCCCCCCGGAATCCCCAGAGCGCCCCTCTGCTCCAGATCCCCTCTTCTTGCTGCATCGTCCCTTCAACATCTTCTGACCCCACACTTCTTCAACACCTCCCTCCCCCGACACCCCAATTCTGCTTCCATTTCCTATTCTCCTGTGCCTCCATTCTCCTCTAACTCCCGGAGACACCCTTTCCTCTTCCACTTCTCATTTCCCTCCGCCTCTCCCGACCCTCTCCCAATTTCCATCAACTCCTTGCGTGGCACTTTGCGCCAGCGAGAAGCACAAGATGAACACTCAACCGCTGCCAGCTATTCTTAGGTTCTCCTGAGTGCCCGCAGCAGCCACCTTTTTCCTGGCTGGGTCCCGCTGTCCCCACCCCTGCCCCAGGGATGTAGGAGCCGGTGTCAGAGCGGCCGGGTGGGGCGGCGGCTGGGGGACGCAGAGCCCTAGCCAGCGTCGTGCGCCCTTTGCCCGCAGCGCCGGCGCCCCCCATGCGCCAGGTGGCCGGACGGCGGCGTTGGGGGGCGCCATGGCCTCGGCGGCGGCCGGCGAAACGGAGGAAACCACCCGGCTGCGCAAGCCGCGCTTCTCTTTCGAAGAGAACCAGATCCTGATCCGGGAGGTGCGCGCCCACTACCCGCAGCTCTACGGCGCCCAGAGCCGTCGAGTGAGCGTGGCTGAGCGGCGGCGCGTGTGGGACGGCATCGCCGCCAAGATCAACGGTATCACCAGCTGGAAGCGCACCGGCCAGGAGGTGCAGAAGCGCTGGAACGACTTCAAGCGCCGCACCAAGGAGAAGCTGGCCCGCGTGCCGCACTCCACGCAGGGCACCGGGCCCACTGCCGAGGACGCCTTCTCCGCGGAAGAGGAGACCATTTTTGCCATACTGGGGCCGGGTGTGTCGGGGCCAGGGGCTGGGGCCGGGACCGAAGAACCTCCTGCAGTTCCCTCCTCACAGCCATCGGCTCCAAGCACCTGCACTCAACGCTATGTGTTGTCTGAGGAGCGCAGGGAAGATCCACGTGCAGGTGAGTTCCTTCATCCTCACCTTAGTAAAAACAAACATTCTCAGTCCTACTGTGTGCCCCACGATTTTCCAAGTCCTTTAGGTGGCTTATCAAATCCTGGTTACGTGGCTGGGAGTGGTGGCTCACACCTGTAATCCCAGCACGTCTGGGAGGCTGAGGCGAGCGGATCGCCTGAACTCACAGGTTTGAGCTCAGGCTAAGCCATAGCCAGACCTCGCTTCTAAAAATAGCCGGGCCTTGAGGCAGGCGCCTGTTAGTCCCAGCTACTCCGGAGGCTGAGGCGAGAGAATTGCTTGAACCCAAGAGTTAGAGGTTGCTATGAGCTATGATGCCATGGCACTCTACCAAGGGGAGACAAAGTGAGACTGTCTCAAAAAAAAAAAAAAAATATATATATATATATGTATATATCCTCGTTACAACCCTGTAGGGTGGCTGCTGCTGTTATTCCCATTTTACAACTGGGGAAATTGAAACTCAGCAAAATGAAATGACTTGCCTCAGGTCCCATAGCCAGTGACTGTCAGAGTCAAGAATGGAACCAGACCTAGGAGGCTGGCTTGAGTCCAGCCCAGTCCTGGGATCCTCAGAACAAGCTGGATTTCATTAAGCGCAGGGTAGGGTAATGACTTTGGAGCTAGACTGCTGTGCTCAGTCACAACTTTGCTACAGTCTGTGTCATTTAAGTGATGAGTAAGTTACTTCATGTCAGTTTCTGCATCTATAAAATAGAGCTAAAAATAGTCCACGTTGAAAGGTTGTTAGTCCACATTGAAAGCTAATGTGGATAAATTGCTTAGTTCAGCATCTCCTGAGAACTTATTCTTAGTTCTTGATATAATTATCAATGCTGTGAGGTAGGTACTATTTCATCATTTTATAAATTAAGATTCTCAGAAACATTTGGTAACTTTCCCAAGGTCATGCCTTCAACAGAGATGTGTACAGCTGACTACAGTCTTTCTGCTTAGCCTTGACTCTGGATTATTTCTTCTACAGCTGTTCCCCTAGCATTTGCCCTGTGTTGGGTGGTGTTGGGGACATATCAGTGACTGAGACAGTCCAGTGAGGGAGGCAGTGATGACTTAGAGCAAGCAGGGCAGCCTGAAAGGAAGCCTGAATGGGGAGGTGAAGTGGAGAGTATAGAGTAAGGCTTCTCTGGAGGAGGAGATAGCAGAGCTGAGACACAAAGAATAAGAATGAAGAATAGTTGGATAAATGTTTCTTACATTGGAAACGGCATGTGAACAACTTGGAGGCAAGAAAGTTTGGGAAACTAACAGTTGGTGGGAGGAGAAAGACTGAGAAACGAAATGTTTGAGATAAGGTCAGAGAGGTCAGTGATGGTCCCCCTTTTAGGCTAAGGTGAGGAGTTTGGATTTTTGCCTAAGTGCTATGAGAAGCCACAGAAGGGTTTTGTTTATTTGTTTGTTTTTGAGACAGAATCTCACCATGTTGCCCTCTGTAGAATGCTGTGGCAGCACAGCTCACAGCAACCTCAAACTCTTGGGCTTAAGTGATTCTCTTGCCTCAGCCTCCCAAGTAGCTGGGACTACAGCCAGCCACCACAATGCGGTGCTATTTTTTTGTTGTGGTTGTCATTGTTGTTTGGCCAGCCTGGGCTGGTTTGAACCCACCAGCCCCAGTGTATGTGGCCAGCGCTCTAGCCACTGATCTGTAGGTGCCAAGCCAACAGAAGGGGTTTGACAAAGTGAAGAACAGGGACAGGATCACACAAGGCAGTTCAACATCATGTGATTCAAAGAGGTTCATTTGCCCACAGGTGTGTGTCCAACTCCCAGTCCGTGCACTTAAGCTAAGCATTAGGCAAGATTACCCAGCAATAACAACAGTTAATGTTGATTATTCCCAAAGCAGATTAAAAGTAGACTATAAATCAAGGTCAGGACATTGGCTTCATCTTGAGGGCATTCTGGAGACATGAAAATGTTTTAAGCGAAAAGAGACACAATTACTTGGGACCCTTGTTCCTTTTTGGGGGGAGGGTAGAGTGCCATGGAGTCATAGCTCACAGCAATCTCAACTTCTTGGGCTCAGGCTACACTCTTGTCCCAGCCACCTGAGTAGCTGGAACTATATGTGCCTGCCACAATGCCTGACTAATTTTTCTTATATTTTTAGTAGAGACAGGGTCCCACTCTTGCTCAGGCTAGTCTGGAACTCCTGAGCTCAAGCAGTCCTCCTGCCTCAGTCTCCCAGAGTGCTGGGATTACAGGCATGAGCCACTGCACCTAGTCAGGAGCCCTTGTTCTTTTCTTTTCTTTTCTTCTCTTCACTTTGTCACTGTGGGTAAAGTGCTATGGTGTCATAGCTCACAGCAACCTCAAACTCTTGGGCTTAAGCAATTCTCTTGCCTCAGCCTCCAAAGTAGCTGGGACTATAGGCACCGGCCACAATGCCTGACTATTTTTAGAGATGGGCTCTTGCTATTGCTCAGGCTGGTCTCCGACTCCTGAGCTCAAGCAATCCACCCAACCTCAGCCTCCCAGAGTGCTAGAATTACAGGCATGAGCCATCATGAACAAATATTTGTTGAGAGCCTCTTCCAAGGAGGCACTGTGGCAGATGCTAGAAATACTGTAGCAAGAAAGATAAATTCCCTTTCCTTGTAGCGCTGATGTTCTAGGTGAAGGAAACAGACCCCAAACAGATTATATACCAATAGGTAACAAGCACTGAGATGAAAAATAAACTGTATTAAGAGGCTGGTGAATAATGGAAGGGAGCTGTCTAAACAGTGTTGAGGAAGGGCTTCTCTGAAGAGGTGACATTTTAGCAGAGACCTAAATAGAGAGATGGAGACTCTGGGCTCTCTGAGAAAAGAGCCTCCAGCTACAGGGAACAGCATATGCAAAGGCTCTGAGGCAGGACCATATTTAGAGCATTCTGTATGAGAATCTTATGTGTGGATTACCCATTATGTGAACTTCACAAAAAGGGTAAGTGCTCTGACTGAAGGATAGGATTAGGGCCCGGGACAGTCTGATGCATCGTTGTTGACACTGGAGAAAGAGCTAAGGACCATTTATCTCTGTCCTAACATTTGAGACAACAACTTAACAACACTGAGAATTGGGTAGTGCCTGTGGCTCAGGGGGTAGGGCACTGGCCCCATATACCGAGGGTGGTGGGTTCAGGCCCAGCCCTGGCCAAACTGCAACAAAAAAATAGCCGGGCATTGTGGCAGGTACCTGTAGTTCCAGCTACTTGGGAGGCTGAAGCAAGAGAATCGCCTTAGCCCAAGAGCCGGAGGTTGCTGTGAGCACTGTGATGCCACAGCACTCTACCGAGGGTGACAAAATGAAACTCTGTCTCTTAAAAAAATAAAAAAACACTGAGAACTTAACTTTGTGCCAGACATGGTCCAAAACTCTGTACCTGTGGTGACTTTATTAATCCCTCAAATGGCCCTCAGGGAGATGTTCTATCATTGGCCCACTCAGTCCCACACACACATATCCATTTACAGATAGGGAAACTGAGGTCCAAAGTTGCAGGTAAAGATGATATTAACTCTGGTAGTAGCCCTTCTATGATCCCTGTGAGTCATATAGCCATACACCATATGAACCATTTATGTGAAATGTCCTAAATAGACCAGTCTACATGGACAGTAGGTAGATTAGTGGCTGTCAGGGGCTGGGGGGAGATGGGGAAGTTTAGGGGGTGGGTAGCTAAGAGTTTCTTTCTGGAGTAATGAAGATGTTCTAAAATTGATTGTGGTGAGGATGACACAGCACTTTGAACATACTAAAAACCACTGAATTGGCTTGGTGCCTGTGGCTCAAGTGGCTAAGGCGCCAGCCACATACACCTAAGGTGGCAGGTTTGAATCCAACCTGGGTCTGCCAAACAACAACGGCTGCAACCAAAAAATAGCCAGGCATTGTGGTGGGCGCCTGTGATCCCAGCTACTTGGGAGGCAGAGGCAGGAGACTCGCTTGAGCCCAGGAATTGGAGGTTGCAGTGAGCTGTGATGCCATGGCACTCTACCCAGGGGACTAGCTTGAGGCTCTGTCTCAAAAAAAAAAAATTAAAAAAAAAAGCAACCAATGAATTGTATACTTTAAGAATGTATAATATGGAAATTATATCTCAATAAAGTAGTTTTTAAAAACACAAGTTAGAGGCCGAGTGTGGTAGCTGACGCCTATAATCCCAGTACTCTGGGTGTGAAGGCTGGGCTACTTTCTGTCCCTTTTTACTCAGTACACTAGAAAAGCCACATTTTCAAGTGGCTGCAATTCCCACACTTCTTATACGGGAGACTTGCCACTCATACCCACACCCTTGGCCCGTGCCCAAGGAGGGATTAAAAGCACAGGCTCTGGAGCTAGCTAAAGGGTTCAAATCCCTCTTCTACTATTTATTAGCTCTGTGACACCTCTCTCTGGGCCTCAAGTCAGCTCATCTGAAAGTGCGTTGATGTCCTGGATAGCACCTATTTCAGAGAATGGCTGGGAGGACTTGATCTAAGGAGCTAGTGGGAAAGCTTAGCCTGAGGGCTGGCAGGGGAGAGGGTGCAGTTACTATTGGCTCTGGCTGTTCTCTTTCTCCCACCTCCCCACCTCCCACCATGTCTGCTGGCCCAGGGAGGCAGGAGGTGCCTTACTATTTGTAAGAGAAGAGCAGGGTCATCTGATTTGGCCAAGGAGGGAAGGCAGGCTTCCCTGAGGGAGGAACATCTCAGCAGGTGCAAGGGGAAGCAGTGATCCTGGTTGAGAGAACAGCACATGCACTGGCCCCTGAGACCAGGAAGAGGGACAGAGAGGAGAAGGTAGGGGCAAGAGCGGAGGCCTCATAGCCATGGGAAGAGGCTGGATTGTCTCCTGTGGGTGCTGGGGAGCTGTGGGTCCTAGGACCTGGGGCCTGGAGCCCAGTCACTGCTGACTCTTTGGAAGCCACAATTCTTTTCTCATTAAAGAAAAAAAATTGTGCTGGACATTGTTCTAGCTCTGGATAAACAGCAGTGAACAAAACAAAGCCCTGCCTGATGAGTTGACATCAAGAGGAGGAGATAGATGACAGACACAGATCCATACCATGCCAGGTGCAGACAAGTGCTATGGGAACACTCAGGTAGCATAGGGGAGAGAAGAGGAAGGGACCCGAGTTAATTTAGTTGATGATCAAGAACAGTCTTCTGCAGGAGGGAGCATTTGTGCAGAAGGCTAAAGAAGGGAGCCAGGCCGGTGTCTGGGAAAAGCCCTGAGGCAGAAGCAGGCCCAGTGTGTCTGAGGACCCCCAGGAAGGCTGCTGTGGCTGCAGCCGAGTGAGCAAAAAATAGGGACAGAGGTGGGAGCTGAGGTCAAGGAAGCAAAGGGAGCCTTGACAATGTTGCTTCTACCCTGGGTGAAGTGGGAGCCACAGACCGGTTTGAGCAAAGTATAATATCCAACTTTGATTTTTTTTTTCTTTTTTTGAGACAGTCTCACTCTGTCATCTGGGTTAAATGCAGTGTGGTGTCATCATAGCTCACTGCAACCTCAAACTCCTGGGCTCAGTTGATCTTCCTGCCTCAGCCTCTGGAGTAGCTGGGACTACAGGTGCCCACCACAATTCCCAGCTATTTTTCTGTTTTTAGTAGAAACCAGGTCTTGCTTTTGCTCAGGCTGGACTCAAAATCCTGAGTTCCAGGGATCCTGCTACCTTGGCCTCCCAGAGTGCTGGGATTATAAGCATGAGCCACCACACACAGCCTCTAATTGTATTTTTAAAAACTACTTAATTGAAGGGTGGCACCTGTGGCTCATTGGGTAGGATGCTGGCCCCATATACCAAGGGTGGTGGGTTCAAACTCAGCCCTGGCCAAACTGCAACAGAAAACTAGCCAGGCGTTCTGGCAAGCGCCTGTGGTCCCAGCTACTCGGGAGGCTGAGGCAAGAGAATCACCCAAGCCCAGGAGTTGGAAGTTGCTGTGACCTATGACGTCACAGCACTCTACTGAGGGCAGTAAAGTAAAACTCTGTCTCTTTAAAAAAAAAAAAAAAAAAAAAAAAGGGCAGCACCTCTGGCTCAAAGATATAGGGCACTGGCTCCATATCCCAGAGGTATCGGGTTCAAATGCAGCCCCGGCCCAAAAAAAAAAAAAAAGTCTTAAAAAAAATAGCCGGGCATTGTGGCGGATGCCTGTAGTCCCAGCCACTCAGGTGGCTAAGGGAAAAGAATTGCTGAAGCCCAGAAACTGGACATTGCTGTGAGCTGTGTGATGCTACGGCACTCTACCAAGAGCAATAAAGTGAGACTGTGTCTCTACAAAAAAAAAAAAGAAACCCTGTACTTCTTAGCTACCCACCCCCTTATACTTCTCCATCTCCCCTCATTCCCTGGCAGCCACTAATCTATCTACTGTCCATATAGACTGGGCCTGTTTAGGACATTTCACAATAATGGCTCATTTGGAGTGTGCCCTGTGTGACTGGCTTCTTTCCTGTAGTATCTCAGGCTTCTGGTGGCCAGGGATGGAGCAGAGAGACCAGTGCAGCAGTGACTGCAGTAGTCCAGGTAGAGAGAGAAGGTTAGATGTTGTATTTAACTTGAAAACCGAGTCAGTGGCATTTGCCCATGGATGGTATCTTGGGAATGAAAAAGGAGCGTTCAACCAAAGCATCTGAAAGGATGGAGCTGCTATCAGCTGAGATGGGACAGCTGAGGGATGATCAAAAGTTCAGCTCTGAGTAAGTTTGAGGCTTTACTAGACAATGTAGGGTACACAGCTGGAGATAGGAGTGTGGGGCTCAGCAGAGAGGTTTAGGCTGGGTGGGGGAATCTAGGAGCCTCTGTGTGTAGACTGTCTCCAAGTCCATGAGCATGTATGAGCCTGTGGGTGGGTAGAGACTGGGGAAGCCTACCAGGCTGAGGCTTGAACTGGAAAGTGCTGTCCTGGTTGGAAAAAGTCATTCCCATAGTGCCCTGGCTATCTCTCCTCCCCAGGATCCAGCAGTGCACACCAGTGTCCAGATGGTTCAGAGACTTGCAAAACATTGACTCTTATTCTGGGAGAGATCTGAGCTTCCTGGCCCAGCAAGAGATTTCCTAAAGTCTGTTTCCACTAAAGCTGGGACAGACCAACAGGTTAAATATATTGACTTACTCTTCTGGGTGCAAAGACTGACTTGTCCTTTTTTTTTTTTTTTTGAGACAGAGTCTCACTTTGCCTCCCTCAATAGAGTGCTATAGCATCACAGCTCACAGCAGCCTCAAACTCTTGAGCTTAAGGGATTCTCTTGCCTCATCCTACCAAGTAGCTGGGACTACAGACACCTGCCACAATGCCCAGCTATTTTTAGAGACAGGTCTCACTCTGGCTCAGGCTGCTTAGACCTGTGACCTTAGGCAGTCCAGCCACCTCAGCCTCTCAGAGTGCTAATATTATAGGCGTGTGCCACTGCAGTTGGGCTTGACCTGTCTTAGTACTCTTTTTGGAGGTGAGATGGGACTTAGGTTTTAAATTTTAAAGGATGGCTCTGGGGCTCGGGGTAGGGAGGAGAAGATAGAGGGGAAAGGGAAAATCAAGGTAAAATTTTGAGGTCACCTCTCCTTACATGCATCTCTCTCTCTCTACAGATACACCAGCTCACAGCAAGGGGGTCTCCAGCAGCCCAGAATCCTGGGCACGGCCCTCCTGCAATCCCCAGGAAGGGGGCTGTTCCCGGCCTAAGGAGCGTGAGTCCCCGCCCCCTGCAGCCCTGCAGCTGGTCCAGCTGCCCCGCCTGGCCTTGTCTCCACCACCTCCAGCCCCCCCTCCTCCTCCACCTCCACCGATGGCCCAGGTGGCTCCCTCCCCCCTGAGTCCCCCTCCTCGGCCTCTGCCTGTGCTCTCGACCCCAGACCCCTCCCTGGACTTCCTGCGGGCCCAGCAGGAGACTGCCAATGCCATCCGGGAGCTGGCTGGCACCCTTCGACAGGGACTGGCCAAACTGAGTGAGGCTCTCAGCGCCCTGCTGCCCCTTCTGCCAGGAACCCCAGTTGATCCCCTGCCCCCACCTCTACCCCCACCCCCACCTCCACCCCCACCTCCCAGGCCCATCCTGCCCCCACCTGCTCCCAAAATGGAAATCACCCCAGAGCCTGTGTCAGTGGTGGCTGCCGTTGTGGATGGGGCAGTGGTGGCAGCCAGGGGGGTGATCGTCTCCCCCAGAAGTGAGGAGGGGGCATCCCGTCCACCCCCAGCCCCACTCCCTCCCCATGATTCACCCCCACATAAGAGGAGAAAAGGTTTCCCTACACGGAAGAGACGGGGCCGGTGGAAAGCTCCGTGAAATCTATTGTCTGCACTCCTGCCTGCACCCCCTCTCCCCAGCTTGGCCAGTGGAGGGGAGGGCGATGCTCCTTGCCCATCCCAGCTGCACCCTGGCACCTTGCTCTAGGGGTGTGAGCACCCCACTTCCTGTGCTAGTTAGTGCCTGATTCTCTGGGGGGGTCTCATGGATGAGCTCCCCCAGCCCCTTTCTCTGGTACAGTGCTGTCTGCCTGGCTGCCTCCCTTAACCCTAACTTCTAAGCCATGAATTTTACGTTATTTATTACTGCCCTTTGTAGGGCAAGGAGGGAACCTCTCGGGTCTGCACATACCCCCTTCCCTAACAATTCCTGTTCTTGACTTGAAGAGAATTGACCCGTGGGGCCCTCCCCAACCAAGACTTTGGAGAGGGTGGGAGTTTCAACACAAAATCTGGATGAAGAGGATATAACAGTCAACACCCTGGGGAGAAGGGGTAGAGTTCTTATTGGGGAAGTGTAGGTTGGGTCCTCTGCCTCCCAATGCTGTCTCACTTCCAGAGCTCAAACGTTCCTTTCTCCCCAGTGGTGACAAGATATCAATAAACTTATTTTTAATACAATTATTGGAGGGTCTGTCTGAGACAGGCCTGGGAGATCAGCCCTACATCTGCCTCTTCCCCTTCACAGGCAAGCAACATACCCTTGAAGTTGGAGCCATCAAAGTGCTGTTTTCAAGTGAAATCTTGCCCCTCTTTACTCTAAATATCACCTTACTTCCAAGAAAATGTCCTGGATTCCCTACCCCAGGCTAAAATGGGTCTTCCTCTTAGATTCTTTCTCAGTGCTCCTCTCCCCGCCTTATTCTTTTTAATGGTGATGAACATTTGCCTGTTAAGGCATGTTTTCCTAACTAACTTCATGGAGGCAAGAACTGGTTCTCTTTTACTCCATCTGCTGCTGGGTCTGGTAGCAAAATAGATAATAACCATCATCCTGGACTCAGATCTGGTTCAGCCCTGCTACTGCCCTGGCCAGCTGTGTAATCGTGGGCCTCCATTTTCCTCATTTGTAAAGTGGGCATAGTCTTTACTTTCTACTTTAGATTCTATTCATCCTTCAGGACTCAGCTCAAATATTACAAATATTATCCTGATAGACCCTCGCCACAGCACTTAACAAAAATTTTAATCATTTGAGCAAATGTAAATTTAATGTCTGCTTCTTCTTACCAGCCTGAGCCTTCTTAGGGGCAAGGCCTAAGTCTCAGTCACTGCTGTGTCCCCATCATTCCCCAGCACAGAAGAGGGGTTGAATAATTGCAAGAGCTTAAAAACAGATTTCATTTTTTGGCACTTTTCTGTGCCAAGCACCAAGCTAAGCATTTATGTGCACATTTTCATTTCTATCTGAAGGTACCCAAGAAAGAGCAAGCTGTAGGGTAATCTCCATTTTGAGGAAAAAGTTTAGGAACTTGCCCAAAGCCACAGTTAGAGGCCAGTTTGGTCCACCTGAAGCTTGAATCTAACCAGAACTCCTCTAACTCCCACTGATGTTTGCCACTAAAAAATAGCACAACATTAGGTGACACAAGTGGCCTTTTCAGTGGCTCCAGGGTTTTAACTGATTTTTAAAAAAATGTCCCCAGTATAGCAAACCCATGATTGTAAACAATTTTGCCTAGGATAAGGCAAAAGTAGACTTTTTTTCCCAAGAGGGAAAATGTTTAATACAGGTGGTAAAAGTGTGAAACAGGCTTAAATTTGGGAAACATAAATATCAGACCTGCTCCAAAATTGTGAAACAGGCTTAAATTTGGGAAACATAAATATCAGACCTGCTCCAGAACTAGAGCTTAGACCCAGTCTCTAAAAATAGCCAGGAGGCTTGGCGCCTGTGGCTCAAGTGGCTAAGGCGCCAGCCACATACACCTGAGCTGGCGGGTATGATTCCAGCTCGGGCAGCCAAATAACGGCTGCAACCAAGAAAATAGGGGCGATGCCTGTGGCTCAGTGAGTAGGGTGCAGGCTCCATATGCCGAGGGTGGCAGGTTCAAGCCCTGCCCCCGCCGAACTGCAACAAAAAAATAGCTGGGCGTTGTGGCAGGCACTCGTAGTCCCAGCTACTGAGAGGCTGAGGCAAGAGAATCGCCTAAGCCCAGGAGTTGCAGGTTGCTGTGAGCTGTGTGATGCCACAGCATTCTACCCAGGGCGACAACTGGAGGCTGTGTCTCAAAAAAAAAAAAAAAAGGCAGGGACCAGTAGACTCAACTACTTGGGAGGCCGGGGTAAAAGGATCACCTGACCCCAAGAGTTTGAGGTTGCTGTGAGCTATGATGCCAGAGCACTCTACCTGGGGGGTAAAAATGAGAGCCTGTGGCTGCAGTGGGATGGGAGGAGACCATCCCCACACCCCAATGCAAACTAGCAAGTCATTCAAATATAGGAACTCAGGTCTAAAGAAAGGAAATGGTTGATGTGAGAACCTACTGCCCCGTCGCCTCGGCCCCCCAAGCACTGCCTCGTCCTGTTTTCAAAGTCTGGAAATTGACAAGAGGGTCCCCAAAGCCTGGTTGGGCCTATCAGGTAGTGAGAACTCAAGGTTGGGGAAGGGTGGTCTGGCGCTTACCCTCCCCCAGTGATCCCCCCTCTCGTTTGCCATCTCTTACCCCAAATTGGGGCACAACAAAGGGCAAGAGACCCCCAACCTAGTGCTCCAAAAGCACAGAAAGAGCCCTCAAGAAAGTAGGGTGGGGGGTACACAGCGGGAATCGGAGAGGCCTCCCCCAACCTCCCAGACAACGGAAGTGCGTCAGTTTGCCCAGCCGCAGAGCATTTGGGGAATTGTAGTGAGGTGAAGGGCGGAGAAGCAGGCAGTGTAACCCTTTGGAGACCAGAGCGCACGAGTAGAGGTGGAACAGAATCGGAGCGCGCTTGGTCACGCCCCTCCTTCACCAGATGAGAGAGCTCAAGGATTCTGCGGGGAGGGAGGATGAAGTGCCAAGTGGACAACACTCTCCCCGCCCTCAGTTACCATCTTCCCGTTCCCAGCCCCGAAACTATCCAATCAATGTCTCTCCGCTCCGCCCCAGGAGCTGCTGTCTTCCTAAATTGTCAATGGCCTACCTTTGATGGGCGGGGAAACTGAGGCTCAGAGATGGCAAGGCTCTTTGCCTAAAGCTGCACAGCAAGTCAGAGCAGAAGTTGAATCAGATCCCCTGCTGCCTGTCCACCGCCCACAATTTCTGAATCTGTAGTAAATTTGATCTTTGGTACTGCAGCCTTGCCCTCCGCACCCTTCTGCCCGAGTTCCTCCGAGTGCACCTACTTACTGACCAGGTGCTAAAGAATAATAAGGTTTAGGGGCGGAAAAACGGCAACCCCTGCCCCCTCACCCGCGCTGCCCGCCGTTCCCTTTAAGAACGGGCCTCGGTGGGACTACATTTCCCAGAAGGCTTTGCTGGTGCGTTATGTAACTTTCCCTGCGAAGCGGCCTCTGGGGCAGAAGGAGGTGGAGGCGGCGGCGGCGGCGGCCGTTGCAGTTGCGGCGGCGACGGTGGCGGCAGCGGCGGGAGCCCGAGGCGGCGGCGCCCGCGGCCCATCGCTGGGCCCGAGCTGTGCGCCTCGGCTCGGAGCCTGGACCGGACTGGGGCGCCGACGTGCTTCAGCCTACCTTTTCAAGGAGGCGGGAGTGAGGAAAAAGGCTTAGGGCCCAGGGGGCGGGGAAGGGGGGCCGGGCCTGGATCCGGCAAGGAGGCCGAGTCTGAGGCCGGACCGTGGTTTGTGCTGTCCCCGGGAGGCGAATCGAACGTTGGTGAGGAGGAGCGAACGTCGGTAGCGGGTGGAACGCGGGGGCCGGGGACCGCGCGCTCGAGGGCCATGGCGTCTGTGCAGGCTTCTCGCCGCCAGTGGTGCTACCTGTGCGATCTGCCCAAGATGCCGTGGGCCATGGTGTGGGACTTTAGCGAGGCCGTGTGCCGTGGCTGTGTGAACTTCGAGGGCGCGGACCGCATTGAGTTGCTCATCGATGCTGCCCGCCAGCTTAAGCGCAGCCACGTGCTCCCCGAGGGTCGTTCTCCTGGGCCCCCTGCTCTGAAGCACCCGGCCACCAAGGACCTGGCTGTGGCTGCCTCACAGGGGACCCAGCTGCCGCCGCCGCAGGCCCAGCCCCAGCCGTCCGGGACTGGCAGTGGCGTCTCAGGCCAGGACCGTTATGACAGAGCCACATCGTCAGGCCGCCTCCCCCTTCCCTCACCCGCCCTGGAGTACACTCTGGGGTCTCGCCTGGCCAATGGGCTGAGCCGCGAGGAGGCTGTGGCGGAGGGGGCGCGAAGGGCCTTGCTTGGCTCCATGCCTGGCTTGATGCCCCCTGGGTTGCTGGCAGCTGCGGTGTCTGGCCTGGGAAGCCGAGGCCTGACGTTGGCACCAGGCTTGAGTCCTGTCCGTCCAATCTTCAGCTCCGATTTCGAGAAGGAGAAGCAGCAAAGGAATGCGGACTGTCTGGCAGAACTGAATGAGGCCATGCGGGGCCGGGCAGAGGAGTGGCACGGGCGCCCCAAGGCTGTGCGGGAACAGCTACTGGCATTGTCTGCCTGTGCCCCCTTCAATGTCCGCTTCAAGAAGGATCACGGACTGGTGGGGCGCGTCTTCGCCTTTGATGCTGCTGCCCGCCCTCCAGGCTATGAGTTCGAGCTGAAACTTTTCACCGAGTACCCCTGTGGTTCCGGCAATGTTTACGCTGGGGTCCTAGCTGTGGCTCGCCAGATGTTTCATGATGCTCTGCGGGAGCCAGGCAAGGCCCTGGCCTCATCTGGCTTCAAGTACCTCGAATATGAACGCCGGCATGGCTCAGGAGAATGGCGCCAGCTGGGTGAGCTGCTTACTGATGGCGTCCGCAGCTTCCGCGAGCCAGCTCCTGCAGAGGCCCTGCCACAGCAGTACCCAGAGCCAGCCCCTGCTGCTCTGTGTGGCCCACCCCCACGGGCCCCATCCCGGAACCTGGCACCCACGCCACGTCGTCGCAAGGCATCCCCTGAGCCAGAGGGAGAAGCAGCTGGGAAGATGACCACAGAGGAGCAGCAGCAACGGCACTGGGTGGCACCTGGCGGGCCATTCTCCACTGAGACCCCTGGTGTGCCCTCACCCATTGCTGCCCTGAAGAATGTGGCTGAGGCCTTGGGCCACTCACCCAAGGACCCTGGTGGGGGTAGTGGCCCTGTGCGTGCTGGGGGCACCAGCCCCGCAGCCTCCTCCACAGCCCAGCCTCCAATCCAGCATCGCCTAGTGGCCCGCAATGGTGAGGCAGAAGTCAGTCCCACAGCAGGGGCCGAAGCTGTCAGTGGGGGTGGTAGTGGCACTGGGGCGACCCCAGGAACCCCTCTGTGCTGTACCCTGTGCCGGGAGCGGCTAGAAGATACCCACTTCGTCCAGTGCCCCTCGGTGCCAGGACACAAGTTCTGCTTTCCCTGCTCACGGGAGTTCATCAAGGCACAGGGTCCTGCTGGGGAGGTGTACTGCCCAAGCGGAGAGAAGTGCCCACTGGTGGGCTCGTCTGTTCCCTGGGCTTTCATGCAGGGTGAGATCGCCACCATCCTTGCAGGAGATATCAAGGTCAAGAAAGAACGGGACCCCTAGGCTACCACTGCCTCCAGGCTACTGCCCTCTGCTCCCTTACCACCGTTTCTGTGGATAAATTATTCCCTCCCCCACCCAGCCCAGTGCCACCCCTACCTGTGTACATACCCCCTTCCTCCACCCCATGGGTCCCCTGGGGTAGACGCATTGTGGGTGGGGGGAAGAAAGCTTGTGGCTCCCGTTTGGGGGAATGTTTTGGGGTCCCTTGGCCCCTCCGATTTCCCTCTTCCCTCTTTGGCTTGGCTTCGCTGCTTCTTGTAGCTAGGGGAGAGATGCTGCCCTCCTCGAGAAAGAGCCTCTTGAAAATTCGCTCTTTATAAATGAGGCAAAAGCATTTTATGTCGCCCCCACCTCCTGTCTCCTTTTCCTCCTTCAATAAACTGAAAGATGGGGTTTTTTTCCCTTTTGGTCCCTTAGTTGTGTGAGATGCTGCGCCCCCTTTGGGACTGAACTAATTCTTCATGGACTAGAACGTTGCCGTTGTAACCTCCAGGTGGCACCCTTCACTAGGGCCATCCCGCCAGCTGATATTTTTACAAGTAATATCCTGTAGCCAAAGTCGGCCCGTTTTCCAGGTGTCAGAACTGAGACTCAGAGGGGGGCTGGCTTTTGCCTGGGAGCCATAGACAAGCCCAAAATAGGTTACCTTTGAGTTGCTGGCCCATCCCCTGTTCTACCCATAATATGAAGGACTCTGCCCACGAGAGGGGAAGAAAGAGTACTGGGTTCTTGCTGGGCAGGGCAGGAATCGAGGCTAGACTACTAGAGGGACTGTCCACGGAAAGGGAAGTTACAGGGTAAGCTAACAGGATACCTGGAAACAAAGTGGCTTCTCGCCTCTGGGAAGCCTTAACCAGCCTCCCTCTGGGGAAATAAGCCCCTTTAGCGGCCACCCTACACTAACGATCGCGGGTAAAAGGCACTCCCCCGCGGCCGCCTCTGATGTGCGCGGCCTTGTCCCGCACCTGTCCGGGTGGCTGATCATTAACCAGGACTTCCTGCTTGCTGGCGTCACGGGGCGGGGCCTGAATGGGTTGCGGCAAAGCAGGGGTTAAGGGGTGGGTGAGGCCCCGAGAGCCCAGCCCCCAACTCTGCGGTCTTCCCCGCGACCCTGAGGTAGAGATTCCGGGAAGGGGGAATACAGGGCGCAAAAACCAGGTGGACAGAGAGATGGAGAATGACTGTGTCCTGCCACCATCCAGTTCTGGGACCCAAGGTCGCCCCCTCCCCCCCCATCTCAGGAACCCCGGTGTTTCATCACCTAAATCTGGAGGACCCTGGCGTTCTGATCCATCCTCTCTGGTACCAAAGTCCCCCACTCAGTTGCATACCCACATGTCCTAACTCCTAGATACTAGGGACCCTGGGGTTGCATCCTTAGTTCCTGGACTGCAGCGATCCCATCCCCCACCCCAACCATCATCTTTTGGGTGTTCTGCCACCCCTGGTACTGCCAGCCAGGACTCCCGAGCAAGGCTTGGAAAACCACCCCTGATAAAATACACCAGATGATAAGCCTGGGGCAAGGGAGACGCTGCTCCATGTGCCATGTCTAGGCTCACCTCACCCTCAAAACCTGTGGCTTTCCCTGACCCAACTCTGCAGACCCAGCACTGGGTACCCTCTCCCCCAAATCCTCAGGGTTCATGGCCCCCAAACACCTGGTTTCTGTTCCTCCATGGCAGCTTAAGAGTTGTGGAGGACACCTGGTCCTTTAAGAACAGCTGGTAGGTGGGTGGGGGGCAGGGGAGTCACCCCCAGCCTGGCTGGTGTGTATTCTAGATAGAGGTTGGGTTAACTATTAACAGAGCAGAAGGCCTGATCTGTGTGGGTGTGGGGGGCTGGATCAGTCCCCCTTCCACCAGTGCCAGGGTGGGGCCAGGGTGGAGGGGTTCTGGATTTATTTGGGAATCAGTGAGTAGGTGGAGAGACTTCGGAACAGAGGTGACATGGTGAGGGCCCAGGGGAATGATGGGAGACAATAGAAGTGGGGAGGAGAAATGCAAAGAAAGACCAGCTCGCTCACTGAAAGACAAGGAGACAGTGAAGCCAGAGATCCAGGGAAATGAAGCAGAAACAGGGAGAGACAGATGTTCAGAAAAGAGAACTATATGCAGGATATCCAGATAAGTTGAGTGAGACTGAGATACACAGGTGACATGCCATAGACACAGAGATGAAGGGAGGCTGCGATGCAGAGAGAAGGGAGTAAAGAGCAGGTAAGAGAGGCTGAGATCTGGGAAAGGTACAGGTATGAACTAGAGTTAAGACATCTTGGAATTCCAAAGTTCTATGAGACAGGGAAAAAATGGGAGCTCTATGAAAAAAAGGCAAAGCTGGGTCTGCTTTGGTCACCTGGCTCACTCCTACTCATCTTCCAGGTCTCAGCTCAGCTGACACTTCCTACAGAAAGCTCTCCCTGACCCCACGACTGCATCAGGTGCTTTCTGGGCTCCTATCTCCCCCAATGCCTCCCTAATCCAGCCTTGCCTATTCTGGATCATCACTTTTTGGCAACTGGACTGTGAGCCCCATAAGGGCAGTGCTCCAGGGCTGTCTTGGTCACCACAGTGTCTCTAGCATCACCCAGCACAGGGCTGGTTTAAGGGATAGATAGATTAATGGGCTTCTCTCTCTCAGCAAATATTTATTCAGCATCCACCATGTGACTAGAATTGGGGTAGATGCGGTGGATAGAGCGGGGAACAGAATTCAGCCCCTGCTCTCGTGGAACTGACATTCAAGTGGGAGTTACAGACAGAACCATAAAATCTGACAGGTTTAAAAAAAAGAAGAAAGAAAAATAAATCTGACAGGCATTCAGCAATAACTCTTAGGAAAATATAAACCAGGGAAAGGGGATAAAGAGTGCTGGAAGTTGCCATTTTAAAGATGGATATAGGCCAAGCAAGGTGGTTCACACCTGTAATCACAATACTCTGGGAGGCCGAGGCAGGTGGATAGCCTGAGTTCACGAATTCAAGACCAGGCTGAGCTAGAGCAAGACCATGCCTCTAAAATATAGCTGGGTGTTGTGGTGGGCACCTGTAGTCCCAGCTACTCGGGAAGCTGAGGCAAGAGGATGGCTTGAGCCCAAGAGTTTGAGGTTGCTGTGAGGTATGATACCATAGTACTCTATTAGGAACAACAAAGTGAGACAGTCTCAAGAAATATATATATAAAGATGGATGTAGGGAAGGGATCACTGGAGAGATGATCTGAGAACTGAAAGAGATGAAGGGTCAGGTACTGTGGCTCACACCTGTAATCTCAGCACCTTGGGAGGCTGAGGCAGGAGGATCTCTTGAGGCCACAAGTTTGAGACCAGCCTTGGCAACATAGTACGATTCTTTCTCTACTAAAAATAATAATAATAATAAAATTAATTAAAAATAATAAAGATGAGGGAGTGAGGCGGGAGAAATCTGGGTAAGTAGTATTGCAAAGGTCCTGAGGAGCCTGGTTGGTTTGTCCCATAAGCAGCCAGGTGGCCAGTGCAGCTATGACAAGAGGGAAAGTTGTAGGAAATGAAGTCAGAGATTTAGTGGGGGAGTTGTAGGAGGTGCTGTAGGCTATGATAAGAACTTTGGATTTTGTTTTAATAGGAACAGGTGAAAGGTTTCAAGCAAGGGAGAAGGGATGGAGCAAATGAGATGAAATGGCAATGAATCTATCAATTGGGACAGACGTGTCTGTGTCTAATGCTCAACAGAGGACTTAGCACAAATGCCCAGTAATGGCATGTGAATGAGTGAATGATACCCCAAGCCAATAAAGAAAATGTCAGAACAATATCTAGGTGGATGGATAGACCCAGAGACCCCCAAGGAGAGGCCAGGTAAGGACACCCAGGGACAGCAGATGGAGACAGACAGCAGCTCAGCTGAGAAGTCCCATTCCTTCCAGAGCCCTCCCCACCTGGAAAGCTCCCTGGGCCTGGAAACCCCCCCCAGGCCCCCCTGCCTGCCTCACTCGTGGCATGCCCACTCACACCTCAGGCAGAGGAAGCTGGCAGGCCCCACAGGAACCTTTCTGTGTGGGGGGAGTGGGGATGGGCAGGCGGCAGGGACGAACGGAGAGGAGTGGCAGGCAGGCGGGCAGCGGGCAGTGACTACACAAAGGCCCCAGTGTCTGCCCCTCCTGCCCGGGTACAGATATAAATAATATGTACATACACCTTTATATATATACCAGAGGGCTGGGGGTGGGAGCCTGGGGCCCTACCCTAAGTGCCCAGATATGGCAGAGTCTGCCCCTGTGGAGTTGGGGGGGACCCACAAAGATAGTGCCCAAAAATGAGACTGAGGCTAAGAGACACACAATGACAGTGAGAGGGAGAGAAGAGAAACTTACAGACTTGCCAAGAGAGACCCAGAGATGGGCAGCAAGTGGCAGGGAGCAGGTTGACACAAATGGGGACACATTGGCAAAACAGTGTTGTTGGAGCTTCTGTGAAGAGAGACAGAAGTCAGATGGACAGTAACAGGATGAAGACAAGGGTCATGCCAGAGAAAGGCAGAGCACAGAGGAACCCAGGTGAGAGGAAGCAGGGACAGAAAGAAACAGCAGCCAGGAGACACCCAGACAGGGATGCAGAGACAGACAGAGCCAAGGCCAAGGCTAGGGGTTAGGGAGGCTGGTGCCTGAGGGTGGGGGAGGTCAGGGCACATCTCCAGTCTGGGGGACTCTGGCCCAGCCCAGCCCAGAGTAGGCTGCGGGGCAGTGAGTAGAGGTGAGGGAGGTGGCCCTTGGGTTCCGGATCCTGGTGTTTGCCTGGGGCAAGCATTGCAAACAGGCGCCCAACCTGGCCCACGGTCAGCAAGGGTGGGATGGGCTGGGCACCAGTCCTGGCACCAGTGGGCTCGACACACCCACCTGTGGCCTGGGCAGTGAGTAACACTAACCGTGACACCTGGGTAGATGGTGACACATAGAGGGACAGACGCAGTGACAAACAGTGACAGATATAGGCAGAACCACAGCGACAGGTCTAGAGTGACAGAAACAGTCATAGACACCCACTGTAACACACAGTGACAGATACACACAGACCAAACATACTGACAGTAATGCACATAGAAAATATGATGACAGGCAAATGTGGTGTTAGGCCCAGAAACACAGTGACAGACACAAAGAAGACAATGATAGAACAGTGACATGCACGTGTACATAGTGGTACACAGTGGTACACTGCCTACACATGCCCAGTAATTGACACAGACACAAGCGCACAGGCTAACTCCCTGAAAAGAGATGCATCACAGGGTTACACTTCAGCCCACAGACACAAAGACACCTAACACACCAACTCAGACATACACATACTTACAAGTGTGTATGTGGCTTTTGGGGGTACCTCCATCTTCTCCCATAGCAGATGTGGTAGGAAGTGGGGGTGCCTGCCAGGGAGGGCCTGAGCCAGGACTCTGCTCCCCTCATCCCAGAACAGCATGGGGCTCAGGGCTGAATAGCCTGAGTTGGAGCCCCCAGCACCCTACTTTTTAATCTGTGTGACTTTGGGCAAGTCCCTTCACCTCTCTGTGCCTGTCTCACCCCACAATAAAGGTGGGAGGAGCAGGAGGGATTGAGTTGATCAGAGTTCTGCAAGGTGCTGACACAATGCTGGACACATGGTAAGTACTAGTAGCTTTTCATAATTGTCATCATCATGGGCTGGTGGAAGGTAGTGAGTTATCTCACTGGATTGAACTCCTTGTTCCGCCCTTTCCCCTTGTCACTACAGCACTTGACTAAGGTATTAAAAATAAGAATGGTTATCATCCTCCTCCTCCTCTCATGCCTCCCAGTGCAGACAACCCTCTGCCCACATCTGGGACCCTCCCCCAGCCTCTGCTTCCCTATCCACAGACACTTTCTTTGGACCATGTTACCTCAGGCCCACAGTCTAGGGCTGCCCATGTCCCCGAGGCCACCCTCATCCCTGTTCCCTGGCAAACTCATGTCTGTCCATGCGTCCCACGTCTGACCGTGGTACTTTTCCACGCTGGACATCAGCCGGCTGTCCCTGGGGTGGGGGTCATACCTGCCCACGCCAGCAGAGCCAGTGGCCACCAGACACCCTGACGGATGGCCCCACCCTCCCCCAAGGACCCTACAACAACACTCCGCCCCTCCGGCCACCTGAGGTCCCCAATGGAGCGGCCTGAGGCCCAAGCCTGGGGACAGGAAGCCCCAGGCCTGGCCGCCCTGAAAGCCTCTTTCAGCCTGGGCCTCCTCCCGCCACCACCGACTCCTCCTGCGGAATAATATTTGGGCTGTTGGCCTGGGGGGCGGGGGCCAGATCCGGAGGCCGCCTGGGAGAAGCCAGAAACCGCAGGGCTTCCTGCCTCAGGCTGGCGGACTCAGGGAGAGACCCCCAGGTCTGAGGGAGGGGGGCGGGTGCCCGGGGAGACTGAGGGCCTTTCTCTCGGCCCCAGTTGTTTTTTCCAGGAACCAGGAGGAATTCCCCAGCCTGCCCAGAACAGCGAGGCTGGTAGGACGGACAGGGGAGCCAACACGGCAGGGGGTGGAGGGTGACACGCAGCTGGCAAGGCGGGCACAGCGACAGAAATAGAGAGCCTGGCCTGCGAGGTGGCAGGTAGAGGCGGAAATACAGGGAGCTGGGAGAGGGAGGGAGGCCAGAGAAGAAGGGAAACCAAGAGATTCAGAAAAAGAGTAAGAGACAGACCCCAAGAAAAGAATAGTCAGATCCCTGAGAGAAGGAGGGAGAGATAGGGAAGGATGGAGTTGAAGCAATAGAAAGAAAGAGAGAGAGGGGCAGACCATAGCAGGGATAGACATGTAGGGAATGAGCAAGCATTTCAAAGAAATCAAGAGACAGAAAAAGGCACAGAGGAAGGGTCAGGGACAAAGTGACACAGAAAGAGATGACACTAAGAGACAAGGAGAAAGGCAGATACACAAACCAGGAGACATATCACATGGGCGCTTACACATGTGCACACACACACACACACACACATACACACAGGTGAATAAACAGTCTTTGGTGTTGGAATGAATGAATGGCTGGCTGAATAAATGGATGGGTTACTAGGGAACTGACAATCAAGACCAGCAGATGCAGACCAATCCTGCCTACCTGCTCTGTCCAGTCTCTTCCCATTCTGGGCCTCAGTTTCCACTCTGAAAGGAGAGGTGTAATGTGCACAATTGTGCTATTGACAGAGCCATTGTGAGCAGCAGACAGGCAGACTTAGACCCTCAGGGACAGATACCCAGACTCCAAGTCCTCAGGCCCACAGTGGCCAAAGGAGAACCCAAATCCTTCCCCACATACCCACCCACAAAAGTGACAGACCCACTCCAGGGCCAGCAGATTCTCCACACACGCTTGCACACAAACACAAAGTGACAGGTATATGGCAAAAGACAGGCATCATACAAAGACATAAATACTTTCTTTTAAACATACAGATGTATGCTGACTCACAGAGATAGACATAAATGACAGTGACAGATGCACCACATGGATGTGGTCACATATGCACACTTTATTAGGCAGTGGTTAGACAGGCAAAGCAATAGACATACATATAACAATGTGAGACCCTGAGGGACCCAGGGATAGGTGTACAAAGAGAACCACACATACAAAACAATAAAGATACAACCACAAGACACCTGTAACAAGCACACATTCAAGAGTATGAAGAGACACGTGCACTCACACAACTGAGGGAAACAAACAATAGATAACACCCTTCAGTAGACCATGGGGACCCCAAAGGGCAGAATGATACCCTAAAACCCACACAGTGCACATGCACGACAGATAAATTCCAATATGCATGTCTTTCAATTAACACCTCCTCTGTCCTCTTTCCTCCTCCCTAGCTTAGCCAAAAATTGAGCAACCCTAGGCTCCTTGAGCCTCAGAGATGGAGGGGGATACGTGTGTGTCTGGGAAGTGGGGGTAGGGAGATGGCCTTGGTCACCGCAGAGCCACCTCCCCCTGCTGCCCTGGCCCCATTGCTGCGGGGGCTGCTATCTGTGAACAAACTGTCCTTGGGGTCAGGGACAGCAAAGAGCCAAAGGTCAGGTCGATGCCTCCCTCAGCTGCTCCCCCAGAGGCAGCCAGCTCTAGGGTAAGGAAGGAGAGGGGCCTGGGGAACAGAAATTCAGGTATTTAAGTCCCACAGGGCCCACCCACCAAGGAAAAGAGACATTTATAAGAGGTGGAAACAGTGCCTTTAATGGTCAAACACAGCCAGTGTCCCACTTCCTAGGCAAGAATCAGACTTCAGTAGAAATTCCCCACACCTTAACCCCAGCCCTTTCTGGTTTCTCCTGGACCAGAGTGGGGGGATGGGCTTCAGAGAAAACCTTCATCCATCACTCAACTCACACTGAAGAGATGGTGACCACTCGGCCAACAGGAGGGTTTGGTGGCTATCATGTGGCACAATGGCCCACTGATAATGTCACACAGCCAACAGGGTGGCCATCAAAGCACTCAATAAGTCAAAAATGATGTTATGCAGGATGGTGGCCAACTTGGCACCTACTGTGTCAAGAAGTCCACCAAGAAAGAAGTGATCACAACACCCCATGGGCCAAAGAAGATGAAATGGTATCACCATTGCATTCAAAGGGTTGGTCAGAAAGATGTCCATCATAGCAGCCAAAGGGCCCACCAAGATGGCATCCCAGATGGCAGCCACCAAAGCACTCAGTGAATCAACTAATGACATAAATCAACATGGCAGTCTTCGAAGTACCCAGTGGGCCCACCCAGATGTCCATGGTAGACACCACAGCACCCAGTGGATCAACATGATGCTCACACAGACAGCAATCATCACAGTAAAGAACAGAGCAAACCAAGATGTTAACCCATGAGACAAGCAAAGTGTCACCAGGACCATACCCACCACCATGTTCCTACCCCCCTGCTAGGATGCATTAAGTAGGGAGCGGGAATAGAGGCCCTGGTAGTAGACCCCCGGCTCCCCACCTTCAGCTCCATAGCTGCCAAACCCCACGTCCAGTTTGGGAGGTGCTGGTGTCTGTTCTGACATCAAATTGTTGATGGAGAAAGGGTGGTTGAAGTTGTAGGGTGCGTCCAGCTTCAGCTCGCCTGGGAGCTCCAGGCCAGTGAAATAGGGTGTAGAGGAAGTGGGTGAGCCACAGTCCAGAGCCCCCACATCTTCCCCACCCTGGGCCTCAGAAGGCTCAGCAGTGGCTGGGGGTGGGGGCTGAGACGGGGAGGTGACTGTGGCAGCAGGGGTGGTGGTTGCTGCAGTAGCCCCCATTCCGTTCCTGGCAGTGACGGTCCCACTGCCACCTTTCTTCACCTTTTCCTCTAGCTTGAAGCGCTTCTGGCGGCGCAGGTAGCAGCCATTCTCAAACATGTTCCCTGAGCTGGGGTGCAGGGCCCAGTAGGAGCCCTTGCCTGGCTTGTCTGGGGAGCGTGCCACCTTGACAAAGCAGTCATTAAAAGACAGCGAGTGGCGGATGGAGTTCTGCCAGCGCTGCTGGTTCTCCCGATAGTAAGGGAAGAGGTCCATGATCCACTGGTAGATCTCGCTCAGGGTCAGCATCTTGCCTGGTGCCTGCTGGATGGCCATGGTGATGAGTGAGATGTAGGAATAGGGCGGCTTGGCATGTGCCAAGGGCCGCCGGTATCCTTTTGGCATCTCCTTCCCATGCACTAGCCCAGTGCCTGGGCCCCCATACCCTGAGCTGCTGCCTCCACCACTGCTGGCACCCAAACCTGGGAAGGTGGGCCCTAGAGGTGCTGCAGGGGCTGGTGGTGCTAGGGGACCTGAGGGCAGTGGGGAGGCAGGAAGCCCCCCCGGAGGGTAGGGAGAGCTTAGAGGGTTCAGGGTCATGTAAGAGTTGAGGGGGGCCATGGTGGGCACCGGGGTCACTGGAGAGTAGATCTGCAGGGAAAGAAAAAGAGATGGGGAGGGGTCAGTTGGGTTCCATTCTTCTGGTCATCAAAGGATCACAACATCCATTATGTGTCTACCTGTCTGTCTAGTCTCCTGTATAAAAGCTTTGCATTGTTAACCTCTCTCTGCAGACAGCTATCTCCAAGCCTCCACCCACTTCCAAGGCACCCACATCTCTGCCCCCACCCTCCATCCATCTCACCCCAACTCTCATACATTCAAGGTCATGTCTTGAGTGGTTCTCCAGGGTCAGGGATCCCCTGGGGACCACAAGATCAAAACTATTTTCTTATTTTTTTATTTTTGAGACGGAGCCTCAAGCTATCCCCCTGGGTAGAGTGCCATGGCATCATGCTCACAGCAACCTCCAACTCCTGGGCTCAAGCGAGTCTCCTGCCTCAGCCTCCCAAGTAGCTGGGACTACAGGCGCCCGCCAAGCCTGGCCATTTTTTGGTTGCAGCCATCATTGTTGTTTGGCGGGCCCGGGCTGGGGATTCGAACCCGCCACCTTAGGTGTATGTGGCTGGCACCTTAGCCGCTTGAGCTACAGGCGCCGAGCCGATCAAAACTATTTTCTTTCTTTCTTTCTTTTTTTTGGGGGGGGGTCAGGGCTGGGTTTGAACCCACCATCTCCAGCATATGGGGCTGGTGCCTTACTCCTTTAAAACACAGGCACTGCCCTTTGTTTTTTTTTTTTTTTTTTTTTTTAAGACAGAGTCTCACTATGTCATCCTCAGTAGAGTGCCTTGGCATCACAGCTAACAGCAACCTCAAACTCTTGGGCTTAAGCGATTCTCTTGCCTCAGCCTCCCCAGTAGCTGGGACTACAGGCACCCAGCACAATGCCAGGCTATTTTTTGGTTGCAGTTGTCATTGTTCTTCAGCAGGCCTGGGCCAGGCTCGAACCCATCAGCCTCAATGTATATGGTTGGCACACTACTTACTGAGCTATGGGTGGTGAGCTGATCAAAACTATTTTCAAATTAATGCTAAGATATTACCATTTTTCACTTTCTCATGAGTGTCTGCAGTATTGTGATGCTGCAATAGACAGAATGTAGAAGCAGTTAGGAGACCACTTTCTTCTACTGAGCCAGACTTGATTTGCAAAAATGAAAAACAGTGCCACTTTTCTAAGTTTTTTGACATACAGTTGTAATAAAAATACTTCATTTACACTAACAAATTACTGCCATTTTAAAATGAATTAATACAATTTTTTAAGATTTCTCAGTTTTAGGGGCAGCGCCAGTGGCTCAGTGAGTAGGGCACTGACCCCCTATACCGAGGGTGGTGGGTTCAAACCCAGCCGCAGCCAAACTGCAACAAAAAATAGCCAGGCGTTGTGGCAGGCACCTGTTGTCCCAGCTACTCAGGAGGCTGAGTCAAGAGAATCGCCTAAGCCTAAGAGCTGGAGGTTGCTATGAGCTGTGATGCCACAGCACTCTACTGAGGGCAACAAAGTGAGACTCTTATCTCTAAAAAAAAAAATTCTGTTTTAATTTCAATTATGGTAAATATTGATAGACATAACCCACATCAACAGAAAGAAACTGTGTGGGATCCTCATTAATTTTTTTTTTTTGAGACAGGAGCCTCAAGCTGTCCCCCTGGGTAGAGTGCCATGGCATTTCAGCTCACAGCAACCTCCAACTCCTAGGCTCAAGCAAGTCTCCTGCCTCAGCCTCCCAAGTAGCTGGGACCATAGGCACCTACCACAATGCCCGGCCATTTTTTGGTTGCAGCCGTCATTGTTGTTTGGCGGGCCCAGGCTGGATTCAAACCCACCACCTTGGGTGTACGTGGCTGGCGCCCTAGCCACTTGAGCCACAGGCGCTGAGCCTCCTCATTAATTTTTAATTTTTATTTTTTTAGACAGTCTCACTCTATCACCCTGGGTAGAGTGCTGTGGCATCATAGCTCACAGCAACCTCAAACTCCTGGGCTCAAGGTATCTTCCTGCCTCAGCCTCCTGAGTAGCTGGAACTATAGATGCCCGTCACTTTGCCCCGCTAGTTTTTCCATTTTTTAATTTTTTTTAGTTTTTCTATTTTTAGTAGAGATGTGGTCTCGATCTCACTCAGGCTGGTCTGTAACTCCTGAGCTTAAGGAATCCATATGCCTTGGCCTCCCAGAGTGCTGGGATTACAGGTATGAGCCACCATACCCTGCCTGGGGTCCTTGTTAATTTTTAAGAGTGTAAAGAGGCCTGAGACCAAAAAGAAGGAGAAGGAGAACTGCTGCAGTTCTCGATTTTTTTTTTTTGGAGACAGAGACTTACATTGTCACCCTGGATAGAGAGCTATGGCATCATAACTCACAGCAACCTCAAACCTTGGGTTCAAAGCAATTCTCTGGCCTCAGCCTGGCAAGTAGCTGGGTCTACAGGTGCCCGCTACAATCCCGGCTGCAGTTCTCAATTTTAATAATAATAAGTAGTGGCTCAGCATCCATAGCACAGTGGTTATAGTGCCAGCCACATGCACTGAAGCTGGCAGGTTCCAACCCAGCCTGAGCCAGCTAAACAACAATGACAACTGCAACATGAAAATAGCCGGGCATTGGGGTGGGTGCCTGTAGTCCCAGCTGCTTGGGAGGCTGAGGCAAGAGAATTACTTAAGCCTAAGAGTTTGAGGTTGCTGTGAGCTGTGATGCCACAGCACTCTACCGAAGGCAACATAGTGAGACTCTGTCTCTTTTTTTTTTTCTCAGCAGCAGAGTGTTTTTGGAATAGTAAGACTCTGTCTCTAAATAAATAAATAAATAGAAATAATCATAAGTAGTAATTGTAACTCTTCAACAATCTAGTGGCTGGCTATCAATGTTTCAGGTTACAAAATTAATTTTTAATATATAGATCAAAATGATTAAATAAGACTGGGAGAGGTGGCTTACAACCTGTAATCCCAGCACTTGGGAGGCCAAGGCATGTGGATTGCCTGAGCTCACGAGTTTGAGACCAGCCTGAGCAAGACCGAGACCCTGTCTCTAAAAAAAGAAATAGCTGGGCATTGTGGCAGGCACCTGTAGTCCCAGCTACTCTTTTTTTTTTTTTTGAGACAGAGCCTCCAGCTGTCCCCCTGGGTAGAGTGCCGTGGCATTACAGCTCACAGCAACCTCCAACTCCTGGGCTCAAGCGAGTCTCTTGCCTCCGCCTCCCAAGTAGCTGGGACCACAGGCGCCCTCCACAACGCCCGGCTATTTTTTGGTTGCAGCTGTCGTTGTTTGGCGGGTCCGGGCTGGGGATTCGAACCCGCCACCTTAGGTGTACGTGGCTGGCGCCTTAGCCGGTTGAGCTATAGGCGCCGAGCCACAGCTGCCTATTTTTTAGAGACAAGGACTTTCTTTCTCAGACTGGTCTTAAACTTCTGAGCTCAGGCAATCCACCCACCTTGGCTTCCCATAGTGCTAGGATTATAGGCATGAGCTGCTGTGTCCAGCAAGTGTTACGATTTTATTTTATTTCATTTATTATTATTTCTCTTTTTTTTGAGACAGAACTTCAAGCTCTTACCCGGGGTACAGTGCTGTGGCATCACAGCTCACAACAACCTCAAACTCTTGGGTTTAAACGATTCTCTTGCCTCAGCCTCCCAGTAGCTGGGACTACAGGCACCCACAGCAACGCCTGGTGATTTTTTGGTTATAGTCGTCGTTGTTTGGCAGGCCCGGGCTGGGTTCGAACCCGCCAGCTCTGGTGTATGTGACTGGCGCCCTAGCCACTGAGCTACAGATGCTGAGCCTCTCTTAGCAATTTTATTTTTTGCTTTCTTTTTTTTTTTGTAGAGACAGAGTCTCTCCTTATCGCCCTCAGTGGAGTGCCCTGGCATCACACAGCTCACAGCAACCTCCAACTCCTGGGCTTAGGCGGTTCTCTTGTCTCACCCTCCCAAGTACCGAGGACTACAGGAGGCACCCATCACAACACCCGGCTATTTTTTTGTTACAGTTTGGCTGGGCCAGGTTTGAACCTGCCACCCTTGGTATATGGGGCCAGCGCCCTACCCACTGAGCCACTCTTTTTTTTTTTTTCTCAAGGCAGAGTTTCAGGTGTGGGGGTGGGAAACTGTATTAACATTATAACACGGGCTTGGCACCTACGCTCACTGGTTAGGGTGATGGCCACATACACCAGAGCTGGTGGGTTCGAATCCAGGTGAGCCTGCCAAACAACAATGATGACTACAACCAAATAATTGCCGGGCTGGGTTTGAACTCACCACCTTTGGTGCACGTGGCTGGGGCCATAACCACTGTACTATGGGCACCGAGCCCAGATATATATCAGTTTTATGCTCTCACAGTTTTTATTTTTTTTTTTTTTGGAGACAGATCCTTAAGCTGTCCCCCTGGGTAGAGTGCTGTGGCATCATAGCTCACAGCAACCTCCAACTCCTGGGCTCAAGTGAGTCTCCTGCCTCTGCCTCCCAAGTAGCTGGGACCACAGGCACCCACCACAATGCCTGGCTATTTTTTTTTTTTGTTGTTGTTGCAGCCATCATTGTTTGGCGGGCCTGGGCTGGATTCAAACCCACCACCTTAGGTGTATATGGCTGGCACCTTAGCCACTTGAGCCACAGGCGCAGAGCCGCTCTCCTAGTTCTTAATATTTCTCACTCTGTTTGTTGTTAGTAGATTTGAATTTAATAATCCTGTATTTTGCAAATATTAGCTCAATTTATTCTCCTTCCTCCACATGGCAGGTACAAATGGGGAAATCGAGGCACAGCACGGTTAGGTGATCGTGGGTTCTGCTTGCTTGGCAGAATCAGCAAAAAAGAAACACCTGCTTAACACTATATGAGCTTATAAATGAATGGGTTCCAGCATGAACAACCGGAAGTTCTAGGAGGACTACCTGTGATGTGCCCTCAGACTGAGCATTTTGTCTCCTCTTAACAACTTCACCTGTAAAATGAGACATCTAACTGACCACATGGCTTCAAAAGACTTGGATCATTGAATCAGACCACACCTGAAAATGGTTTGACAGAAACCCTGGAATCTAGTAGATATTCAGCGGCATGATGAGACTTCCAGCTCAAAGCCTAGATTCTATGACATGGTCATCAGAATAGGAATCAGCATCTTCTTTGTTCAAGAGCAGGTTTCCAGGATTGGAGGAATTATGACACAGTAGTAAGATTTTGGGTTTCCTGGCTTGGCACCCGTAGCACAGTAGTTACGGCGCCAGCCACATACACTGAGGCTGGCAGGTTCAAACCCAGCCCGGGCCAGCTAAACAACTATGACAACTGCAACCAAAGATAGCCAGGTATTGTGGCAGGCACCTATAGTCCCAGCTACTTGGGAGACTGAGGCAAGATGTTGACTCTTGTCTCAAAAAAAAGTCTTTGGGGCTTGGTGCCTGCGGCTCAACTGGCTAAGGTGCCAGCCATATACACCTGGGCTGGCGGGTTCGAATCCAGCCCGGACCTGCCAAACAACAATGACGGCTGCAACCAAAAAATAGCTGGGCATTGTGGCGGGTGCCTGTAGTCCCAGTTAATTGGGAGGTTGAGGCAGGAGAATTGCTTGAGCCCAGGAATTGGAGGTTGCTGTGAGCTGTGATACCACAGTGCTCTATCCAGGGCAACAGCTTGAGGCTCTGTCTCAAAAAAAAAAAGTCTTTGGGGCTTCCCTGTGGGGCTTTGCTGTCCAATAGGAGCACCCATGAAGGTGAAGGGTTGCCATCTCCTGTTTTTTCTGTCTGACTTCCATGGGGGCAGCTCCTCTTGATTTCCTCACACACCTTTGCTTCAGTTCTCTCAACCCTCTGGCTTACCTTTCGGAAGCTCCTCCATGCCTGACATCTTCTGATCCAGATGTGCTCCTCTGATCAGACCTAGGGATAAGAACTACCCAAAACCGTATCCAGACTTAAATAGATCCTGGGATGACCACGCCCAGGCTCCACCTTCTCCACCTCTCTCTCTCCAGTTCTCCAATCTAATTGCTGGGCCCTCTTGAACCCCTGGATTTCTCCCAGGTCTGTCATTTGTGCAGTATTTACTGAGCCCAGACTCCTCAAAGCAGGATCCACAAATCAGCCCACATTGGCATCTCCTGGCAGCTTGCTAAAATGAAGAATTTTTGTTTCACTGCAGACCTACTAAGTCTGAATGTGAATTTTAACAAGAGACCAAGTGCATCAGTCTCAGCATTTAGGGTGCACCAGTGTTACCTAAAGCATGCTTGACAAGCTCCCAGGTGTTGATGCTCTATAAGGTGAAGGTGACTGGGAATGTAATTGTCAATAATAAAATCTGGCCTTATGCCCTCAGGTAGCTTGCAGGTAATTTATTCTATATGCATTAGTGGCTACTATGTGCCTAGCATTTTCCTAAGCTCCTTCAGAGGCTGATTTATTTAATTGACTCAACAATCTTCTCAATTTATAGAAGAGGAAATTTTTTTTTTTTTTTGAGACAGAGTCTCACTTTGTCACCCTTGGTAGAGTGCCATGATGTCATTGCTCACAGCAATTTTAAACTCTTGGGCTCAAGCGATTCTCTTGCCTCAGCCTCCCGAGTAGCTGAGACTACAGGCGCCCACCACAATGCCTGGCTATTTTTTTTTTTTTTTTTTGAGACGGAGCCTCAACGCCACAACGCCTGGCCATTTTTTGGTTGCAGCCATCATTGTTGTTTGGCAGGCCTGGGCTGGGGATTCGAACCTGCCACCTTAGGTGTATGTGGCTGGCGCCTTAGCTGCTTGAGCCACAGGCGCCGAGCCAGCCTGGCTATTTTTAGAGATGGGATCTCACTCTTGCTCAGGCTGGTCTTGAACCTGTGAGTTCAGGGCAATCCACCCGCCTTGGCCTCCCAGAGTGCTAGGATTACAGGCATGAGCCACCATGCCCAGCCAGAAGATTGACTTTTTTATGAAAGTTGAATGTAATTGATTTTGCTAGTATCCCATAGCTAGTAAGTGGAAGGGTTGTATTATTTTACTTTTTCTTATTTTTAAAATAAGCTCAGGTCCCTTCAGTAAGAGTTGGTATTCTTGCCATGATCTTGCACCAGCCAGTTCTAGTTTTAACAACTAAGGAACTAAGGTGTTATTGCCCCCAAATCCAGGCAGAAGAGCCTGAGACCCCACAAGTAACCAAACAAAACAATAACTGAAGAGGATAATTGGCAATAAAAGCAGCAAACATTCCAAAATAAAGTCTAAAGATATTTTATTTTATTATTTTTCAGTTCAAAAAGAGTCACCATTTGTTATGTGACCAGATTACAGAAATAATCCTGGCTGATGGTCTGGTCTTTCACAATGCCTGTTGGTCTGGTCTTCCCCATGGCCAGCATCCTCCTTCCTACAAAATGAGTGGTGTTTTCTTCACTCTGTACCGTGGAGTAGATGTAGATGTAGTAGTAGCAGGAAGTCATTTGCTTTTCTGGGAGATTTTCCAACACCACAGATTTAGGAGTCAGAGCCTCCATGCAGATGATGCCAGGGTTGCCAAGAGAGAGCAGTGATGGTATGTCTGTGAGAGCAAGTCACTCTTGATTTTGCCATAAACAAGCCTGCTGATCAGCTCACTGATGGACTTCAAGTTCACCTGCCCATATGTAATGTATATTCCACAGTCCTGGGCATATCAACTGAAGGCTTACTGAGCTTGCCAAAGGTGCTTTTGAATATCTGGCAAAGGGGAGGAAGCTATAGGACACCTTTTGGACCCCCAGTATTACAAGCACTAATGCCTCTGATCCTGGTGACAAAGGCCAGTTTGGCTTCTCCAGATAGAAGAAAGCTGCCAGCTTTTCTTGCCATCCTATCCATTAGAATTTCAGTTCAGGGACCAGCCACTATGGCTCACGCCTGTAATCCCAGCACTCTGGGAGGCCAAGGGAGGTGGATTGCTTGAGCTCAGGAGTTTGAGACCAGCTTGAACAAAAAAGTGAGACCCCGATACTGCTAAAAATAGAAAAATTGGGCAGCACCTGTGGTTCAGAGGGGTAGGGCACTGGCTGCATATGCCAGAGGTGGCAGGTTCAAACCCAGCCCCAGCCAAGAAAATAAATAAATAAAATAAAATAGAAAAACTGAGGCAAGAGGATCACTTGAGCCCAAAGAATTGGAGGTTGCTGTGAGCTATGATGCCATAGCACTCTACCTAGGGTGACAGCTTCACTCTTGTCTCAAAGAAAAAGAATTTCAGTTCTGGGGGGTGCCTGTCAAAGGAGTAGGGTGCCAACCCCATAAGGTGGTGGGTTCAAACCCAGCCCCATCCAAAAACTGCAAAAAAAAAAAAAAAAAAGAATTCAGTTCGGCTTGGCGCCTGTGGCTCAAGCAGCTAAGACGCCAGCCACATACACCTAAGGTGGCAGGTTCGAATCCAGCCTGGACCCACCAAACAATAATGGCTGCAACCAAAAAAAAAAAAATAGCCGGGCATTGTGGTGGGTGCCTGTGGTCCCAGCTACTTGGGAGGCGGAGGCAGGAGACTTGCTTGAGCCCAGGAGTTGGAGGTTGCTATGAGCAGTGAAGCCATGGCACTCTACCCAGGGTGACAGCTTGAGGCTCTGTCTCAAAAAAAAAAAAAGAATTCAGTTCAGGACATTTGCCTGTATTCCTGTGACAGTGGTTAGCTTCTGCATAGGTAAACTTCCTTCTTGCCCTTTTTATTTTTAATTAATTTATTTTTTATTATTTCTTTTATTAAATTTTTTTTTAACAGAGTGTCACTCTGTCACCCTGGGTACAGTGCTATAGCATCAGCCACCTCAAACTCCTGGGATCAAGCCATCCTCCCTGCCTCAGCCTCCTGAGTAGCTGAGACTATAGGTGCCCACTACAATGCGCAGGTAATGTTCCTATTTTTAGTAGAGATGGGGTCTCACTCTTGCTCAGGCTAGTCTCAGGCTCCTGGGCTCAAGCAATCTACCCACCTTGGCCCCCCAGAGTACATGCTGGTGTTAGCCACCATACCTGGCCTAGTTTTCTTTTTAATTTCAGATTAATTTGAGGGTAGAGAAAGTTAGGTTACAATGTTCGCATTTGTTAGGTAGAGTCCCTGTTGTAGTTGTGTCTTGCCCCCCCAGGAGGTGTGTGCATATACCCTCACAATGGGCCCATTAAATGGGAGCACATCCCTCCCCCACCCTCCTCCTCTGCTTCCCTCTTCCCCAATCTTGAATTGAGTTTTTCTATTATATGGGCGTGTATTAGTTTGTCCACTGGCTTCATATTAGTGTTGAATACATTGGATACCTAAGAAGGATGTGTTTTAACTCCATACAGGTTAATACAAAAGATGTAAAGTCTCCATCTTTTTTTTTTAAAAACATGGTGTCTATGTTGCCCAGACGGGATTGCAGCATTATAGGCATGACTACTCATCAGCAGGAAAGTTTTGACCTTCGCCATTTGTAACCTGGGCCAGTTCACCCCTCTTTAGGTAGTCTGGTGGTCCCCCCATCCCAGGAGGTCCCCAGACTTATCCGGGCACCTGTGGAGTGCATCATAGTGCTGAATGCCTGGGCTCCCCAGGGGCTGGGATGGCAGGCAGATGCTATTGCCCCTGATCCTCCTTGCCTCGACTTTTTGGGTGTCTTTTTGGACATATGTTCTCAGGTGCCTAGTCTTAAGCTCAGCAAAATCTCTTCCCCAGTTCCAGCTAGAATAAAGATACCTTAGAAATAGGATTTCTAGTAAGTGCACCTCTTCTAACTAGATTTCTGCCTACTTTTTTTTTCTTTAAGACAGAGCCTCAAGCTATTGCCCTAGGTAGAGTGCTGTAGCATCACAGCTCACAGCAACCTCCAACTCCTAGGATTAAGTGATTCTCTTGCCTCAGCCTTCCAAGTAGCTAGGACTTTTGGCAGGCTGGGGCTGGGTTCAAACCTGCCACCCTTAGTATATGGATGAGGCCGGAGCCCTACCCACTGAGCCACAGGTGCCGCCTATCAGTACTTTATTTTGACAGCCAAATAATATTCCATTGTGTGGATATGCCATCTTTCTTTTTTCTCTTCTTTTTACTTTTTTTTTTTTTTTTGAGACAGTCTTACTCTGTCTCCCTGGTTAGAATGCTCTGGTGTCATAGCTCACAGCAACCTCAAACTCCTGAGTTCAAACTCCTGCTTTAGCCTCCCAAGTAGGTGGGACTACAGGTGCCCACCATAAGGCCCAGCTAAGTGGTTGCTCAACACTGAGAATATAAAATACCATTGACTTACTAATTTTAAAATGGTTAATTTTATGTTATGTATTTAAAAAAAAGAAACACTATGAGTGTTAATACAGTTCAGTTTTCAAAAGTACAAAGAACTCCTTTCCTTCAAGCTGCTGCTCTCAGCCCAACCAAGCCCAAGGCATTGAACCCATATTTCTATTTTCAGGCTTAACTTTTTTCCCTTTTTTTTTTTTCCAGGTTGAAGATACAACCAGCTACTGTTCTGACCTCAGAACAGCCTAAGTGCTATGGAAATTTTTTTTTTTTAAATTCTGGCTCCGCGCCTGTGGCTCAAGTGGCTAAGGCGCCAGCCACATACAGCTAAGGTGGCGGGTTCAAATCCAGCCCAGGTCCGCCAAACAACAATGACAGCTGCAATCAAAAAATAGCCAGGCTTTGCGGCTGGCGCCTTTGGTTCCAGCTACTTGGGAGGCTGAGGCAGGAGACTCGCTTTGAGCCCAGAAGTTGGAGGTTGCTGTAAGCTGTGATGCCACGGTACTCTACCCAGGGGGACAGCTTGAGGCTCTGTCTCAAAAAAAAAAATCAAAAAAAAATTTTGCATTCCAGTTTTTTCTGCATTCCACCTTTCTACCCTCTCCTTTCTGCTTTTGAGAGTCCTCTAGGATAAGCCATCATTTAAGGAGAGAAAAGAAATTCTGATTGGATAAAATTTACAAGTCTTAGTGGTGATTCTCAACCTTGGCTGTGTATTATCATTCTCTGGGGAATCACCAGAGAATGCTTGCGGCTCACCCGCAGGGTCTATCCACTTGAATCTCTGTAGGTGGGGTCCAAGTAGTAGGAAGGAACTAAAATCTTTCTAGTGCTTAAGGCTGTGGTGGGCGGATCAGTTGAGCACTGGAGCTTGAGACCAGTCTGAGAAAGATAGAGACCCCATTGATACTAAAAATAGAAAAAATGGCTGGCCAAGGTGCCTCGTGCCTATAATCCTAGCACTTTGGGAGGCTGAGGTGGGTGGATTACTTGAGGTTAGGCGTTCCAGACCAACTTGAGCAAGAGTGAGACCTTGTCTCTAAAAACAGCGGGGTGTTGTGATGGGCGGCAGTCATTTCAGCTACTCGGGAGGCTGAGGCATGAGAATCACTTGAGCCCAAGAGTTTCAGGTTGCTGTGAGCTATGATGTCACAGCACACTTATCAATGGTGTCAAAGTCAGACTCTGTCTCAAAAAAAGAAAAATAACAAAAATAAAAAATAAAATAAAAGTAGAAAAACTATCTGGGCATTGTGGTAGGTGCCTGTAGTCCCAGCTACTTGGGAGGCTGAGGCAAGAGAATTGCTCAAGCCCAATAGTTTGAGGTTTCTGTGAGCTATGATGCCATAGCCCTCTAACCCAGAGGGACAGAGTGAGACTCTATCTCAAAATAAATAAGTAAAAATTTGAATTTCAACAAAGTAAAAGAATAAAAGCAACTCAAAAAAGGAAAAAGGAAAGTAAAAACATGAATTTCTGTATGCTTGCTAACTTACCATTAGAGCTCCCACCAAGGCAGCAACTCTACCTTATTCATCCTTGTATCCCCAAGTGACCAGACATAAGGAACTCAATAAATTAATGAAGACTAAATGAATGAGTTAATTGATTGCTTGGATCAAGTCGCAATCTTAGAACATTTTAGTGACTTGGAATTCCACCTAAAATATGACGTAACCTGCCCAGGTTACAAGGTTCTGTGCATTGGTTTGTGCCATCTATATAGCTGGTTTCCGTATAACAGCATGGGAGCATCAGGTATAGTCAGTTGCTATTTATGTGTGTGTGTGTCTGTTTTTTGAGATAGAGTCTTACTTGTTCACCCTTGGTAGAGTGCCATGGTATCTTAGCTCACAGCAACTTCAAACTTTTAGGTTCAAGTGATCCTCTTTTCTCAGCCTCCCAAGTAGCTGGGACTATAGGTGCCCACGGCAGTGTCTGGCTATTTTTTAAAGACCCGATCTCACTCTGGCATAGGCTGGTCTCCCACTTGTGATCTCAGGCAATCCACCTGCCTTGGCCTCCCAAGTGCTGGGATTACAGGCATGGGCCACCACACCTGGCCTGTTTGTTTTTTGAGACAGTATCACTTCGTCACACTGGGTAGACTGCCCTGGTGTCCTACCTCACAGTAACTTCAAACTCTTGAGCCCAAGCTGTCCTCTTGCCTTAGCCTCTCCCAAAGCCAGGGCTACAGGTTCCTGCCACCATGCCTGACTAGGTTTTCTTTTCTTTTCTTTTTCTTTTTTTTTTTTTTTTTTTTGAGACACAGTTTCACTATGTCACCCTCAGTAGAGTGCAATGGCACCACAGCTCACAGCAACCTCAAACTTCTGGGCTTAAGCAATTCTCTTGCCTCAGCCTCCCAAGTAGCTCGGACTACAGATGCCCACCAAAATGCCTGGCTATTTTTTTTGTTTGTTTTGAGACAGCCTCAAGCTGTCCCCCTGGGTAGAGTGCTTTGGCATCACAACTCACAGCAACCTCCAACTCCTGGGCTCAAGCAAGTCTCTTGCCTCCACCTCTCAGGTAGCTGGAACCACAGGCGCCCGCCACAACGCCCGGCTATTTTTTGGTTGCAGCCGTCATTGTTGTTTGGCGGGCCCAGGCTGGGGATTTAAACCCCCGCCTTAGGTGTACGTGACTGCCACCTTAGCTGGTTGAGCTATAGGCGCCGAGCCCGGTGAATAGAATCTTTAATCACTCTTTGGCTTCATGAAGCTCTGGGAAGGAATTATTTGTTCCCTAACAGAACTTAAATATTGCTTTGAAATATGCTAAATGTCAATTACTTTCTAAATAAAGTATGAAAATTTTGGTGATAGAGTAACTTTCACCAATAATTCACTTAGGAAATTCTGATCATACTAAATTAATAATCTTGATTTTAAACTTAGAGTAGTGAGCTTGACTCTTTGGAGACACTGGAAGAAAAATGCCTTTTTAAAATACTTGATATTATGAATTATTGGTTCTCATGTCTGATTTAAAAAAAAAAAAAAAACTTTTAATAGCTTTTCCCTTGAAAAGCCTGAAAATTTGATTCAGGTATTATGGTTCACACCAGACAAGTTCCCATACATCACACTTCAAGTCATTGAGTAGATGTATTTCGAAATGTTAGTTTCGTTCAGTATTGAATCAAGATTTGGAAGCCTTGCTAGCTTTGTTCACTTCTTTGTGAACAAAGCACTGACAGCACTGGCTTGCAGATACAACTTCTTGCTTCTCTAGCAACACCAGTGAATGCTTCAGATGTGGCTGGCTCACAGTACTAATCCCTAATCACCTTCCCAAGTCTACTTTGTGGCTCTCAATGGTGCAGACAGCTATATGAAAAAGAAATCATAACTCTTTCTATAAGTCATGGGTTTTCAGTAATAAGCTAAAGTTGTTGATCATTTCTCCTTCTTCTGCATGAAGCTTGTTGATAGTTAACTTGTGCTCTAAACCTCAGTGATTTTTGTTCCCCTGCAAACACATTTCTGAAAGTGGAAACATTACTTATTCACTACTTTACTATTGATAATAGATCTTTTACTAGTAACGTATCTTGATTTCTCTCTGAGCATGAGTGTTTACCGTGTGCTTGCTACTGATCTTACAAGGTTCTCAGCATCGAAAATCCTCATTTGTTTTTCCTATACAGGGTGTATGCAAGAGTTTCTGGTTTCAAATTTTCTACCTCTTCGGACAATATTCAGTAATTTTATGCTAGAAAATATTATTCTTTTGCCTGGAAAAACCCAAATGCCCTGCCAGAATTTTGTGCCTTCATTAAAAATGGTGCAAAAGCTTCTGAGACTTTAGGCAAACTTCTTGACAAATAAGGAGCTGTTGGCAAACTTCCAGTCCAACAGAACTCAATTCATAATTTTATCTCTTGCCACTTTTTTGGCTGCTTGAACAAAATAATTACTCATTTTCTTGCCTAAGCACATAAAATCTGACATCCTATACTTGCATTAAAGGACTGTTAAATGTTTCTTAATGATGTTCTAGCTTGCATAATTTCATTTTCATTATTATGAAAGTGTCATAAAATATATCCATATATTTAATTGGCAATAACAATAACAAGGCATACTTCAGTTGCAGCTGTGCATCCACAAGAATGGATGACGGCTGCTTCCAAATGTCTTTACTACCATCCCCCAAGCAATGAGGACTCACAGTCTCTGTAGTCCAGTGACCCATCAGACACTTTGCCAGATAAGAAAAGTGTTACTCTAGGAATTGTCATTTTCTGCCTTCCTTGTCATCACCCAAACCACTTTCAACTAGTTCAATGATCTAAGCATGATTAACAAACAGAACAAAACAAAATGAAAAATTACAGTTGCATTTCCATAGTTCTCCGGGACGCTAGATGAGGTACTAAGACCAGAATCCAGCTATTATGATCCAAATACCTAGGAAGTACTGAAATTTCAACAGAAGAATATTGAAAATCAAATGGTCCATTTTACTGGTACTCACCAACATGCACCTAGAACATTTATTCACAAAAAGCATATCCAGGATTTACCTTAGATGAATGAATCACACTATTAATCCCTTAAATTGGTGGATATTCCTTTTGCATTTTCTAATGGGAAGTTCTAGGCCCTTCTAGAATTCTGGATGGTTTCGGTCATGGTGGAAGCAGCATCGCAGAAGCTAAAGACTCATTGATTTCTCACCAGTTCTATTCTTATTTAACCAAAAGTTTCTAGGGTCCCTGATGGAGGAAATTCATGCCTTCTCTGTGCCCTCAAACTACAGAAGTGATAAAATTAAAGAGGAACCTGTGTGAGCTGACCACTGCCTTAAGATCATAGATAAGAAAAGTCATGGTAGCTTCTTCCTGAAACAGGATTGGGAAGCAGATGTGTACACCCAAGCCTTGTTTGGGCCCCCATTAATTCTTGATTTCTTGTCCAGATTAATAAAAAAAATTCCTAGAACCAGGGTTCTTGGGATGAGGATGTTTATTAAAACCTATGTCCTAAATTTATTTAGATAAATTTATTTCTTAATTAACAATTTTCCCAAATGCCATATTCTGAGAGCACAGATATTCTGTATAATTAAATAGGTTTCTGTCTTCTAAAGTCATAAGTAACATGGAAGTGAAAAAGTATCTTTTTATGCCTGGGTTGAATTTTACTTGAAAATACAGACATACTCAACATAATCAGATTATATACACACAATTCAATTAGGATGTATTTTCCAATCTGATCAGATTTCTATGTACAATTTGATTAGGCATATGAGATTATATAATTTTATAATCCGATTATTCCAATTATATATATATATACACACACACACACAATATGATTGGAATTGAAATAATTGATCATATATAATTATATATTATATCTCTAATCAAACTATATAATATATATAATTTTTATAAAATTATATAAAATCAGATTATATGTATTAAGATTTTCTGTGTGTGGTGTTAAGATTTTATATGTTCCTAACAGTAGGTAGCTATCTCATTTTCTTTTTTTATTGTTTGGGATTCATTGAGGGTACAAAGAATTAAGTTTCACTGATTGCATTTGTTAGGTAAAATCCCTCTTGTCACTGTTTCCCTCCCATAAGAGGTGTGCCATACATTGTGACCCCCACTTCCTTTTGATCCCTCAGTCCCCTAACCCCCAACTTGTATTAGCTCATCTACTGCCCTCATACTAGAACTGAGTACACCGGATTCTTGCTTCTCCATTCTTGTGATGCTTTACTAAGAAGAATGGGTTCCACGTCAATCCAGTTTAATGCAAAGCTATCTCATTTTACAATGTTCTTAACTTACTCTGATGTGATATTAGTTATTTCACAAAATAAGTTAAATATCTAGATCCTTTCTATCACAATAGCCCTCACCCCCAACATGGTGATTTTCTTTTTGATTCAGAATATTAGTGCTGTACTGTCCAATAACCAGTCACCCCAGAATAGCCAGTGTCCTCTGTACATTCAGTCTATTCTGCAGCTCCAACATGCCCAACCATGAGGATGATGTCCCCTAGGGAATTATGAGCCTATTTACGGCACATTGCTTATTGTCACAGAAGAAGATGAAGAATGAGGCTTAATACCCTTGTGTTCACAGTTGGCAAACACAACAAATTCCGCAATCCTTATAACCCTATGCCATTCAAGGGACGGGTTTTCTGTCACCTTCCCTCCCACTTCTATATCATCTTAATCCACCAAAGGTTGAATCTAGACATTGGAATGCTGCAGCTTCCTGAGAATTACTATTACTTCAGTCAGTTGGGTCCCCTTTTGTTTTTTGACCATCCAGTGATTTAGTATCCTTTCCTGTGTTTTCTGTTTTCTAATACCACTGCCGTATTAATTGATTTAACATAGGTAACTCTTAAAAGTGTTGGCAAAGATGGATACTTTTATCTGAGAATTGATGCCAAAGATGATTGAGAAGGAGAAGGTGATGAGGAAAAATTCATGTAAGAATGTGTTTTTAAGGTACTCAATTAACCAAAGAGGTGTTCCATCTGTTCAGAATTTTCTGAAATTGATAAAAGATAGATCTGTATATTTTGACTAATAGAGACTAGAGCATTGATCCACTGACTCCTATCTCTAATTAGACAAAGTTTCACCTTATGGCTATTATCTGTGTACTTCCGGGTGTACTTGCTGGGTGCACAACAATATTACTGGGTATTAGAAGGGCCAGAAATAGAAAGTGGAAAGATCCATGGCATATAACTTGAGGTAGTAGAAAATGTTCTCTCAAGAAGAAATGAGTCTGAGCTTCCGCAACTGTCTACTACCAGTAAAAATGAAGTGAACAAAAGGGTTATGAGAAGGCACATCAAGATTATCTGCACAGATACATACATCACAGCAGATAAATCATGACTGTAAATGTAATAATGGAGGTTATCATGTCTAGTAAGGCTCTAAAATTATCACACAAGTTTATGTTCTGGGAATTTTCCTAAAGATTCTTAAGATTGCCCTAAAAGGCTGATATAGTCCAAGGTGAGCATAAGGTCCACCAAGCATAACACAGAGGTTCTAGACTATAAAGATGAAAAAAGTGAAGGCACTCTAAAAGGTTTTTTTTTAATTTGTTAGTCAGTCAGTTGGGTCCCCTTTTGTTTTTTGACCATCCAGTGATTTAGTATCCTTTCCTGTGTTTTCTGTTTTCTAATACCACTTCTGTATTAATTGATTTAACATAGGTAACTCTTAAAAGTGTTGGCAAAGATGGATACTTTTATCTGAGAATTGATAAGATACTATTATTTGGTCCATAGGATGATTGAAGTTTTATAAAATTCAATTTATGATGTTTTACTGACAGTAAAAAGCAGAAATAATAGTCAAGTTCAAAGTTGTCTATCCAAAGAAAACATACTTAAACTGTATGTTAAAATGTATCTGCACCCTATGATCACTGTCATAGCATGCACAATAGCCAAGATATAACTTTAAGTGTTCCCTGACAAATAGATAAAGAATATGTTTATGCACATACACGGTCTGACAATTAAGTTCACAAACTTATCCTAGAAAAAGTGCTACATACCTCTTTGCTGAATACCACTATGATCACCTTTGAAGTACTCCCCTTGGGAAGATATGTAGCAATGCCATTGCTTAGTCCACCCTTCAAAGCAATTTTAGAACTCTCTTTCTGAAATGACCATCAGAACTATCATCATATGGCACAAAATAACATTCAACTTAGCTAGGTATAGTGACACGTGCCTGTAGTCCCACCTACTCAGGAGCAAGAGGCAGGAGGATTGCTTGAGCCCAAGAGTTTGAGGCTGCTGTGAGCTAAGCTGAGGCCATAATACTCTAGCCTGGGCAGCACAGCAAGACTCTGTCTAAAAAATAAAAATAAATTAAACATATTTTTAAAACTCATTCAACAACAATGAATACCACTTAGCAAAATAGATGCTGTCACACATAGATTGCCAAGGTTATGAAACTTTATCAAGTTGTTTGCACAATGCTCTCAGTGAAAGCACACAGTGGCAAGTTCACAAATTATCAGACCTCGTATGATGATAACTCTGATACTCATTCCAGAAAAAGAGTTCCAAAATTGCTTTGAAGGCTGGAGTAGGCACTGCCTTGGTGCATAACTTCTCCAGGCGAGTACTTCGAAAGTGACCCTGGTGATACTCAGCAACAGGATTTGTAGCATTTTTTTCTAGGATGAGTTCGTGAACTTAATTGTCCGGCCTTCATATGTGTGTGTGTGTATGCACACGCACACATATGACACTTACGTGTTTATATATGTGTGGTATATGTGCATGTGTATATGTGTGTATGTGAACATTTATTTGCTACATATTATGTGTGCATAGAAAATGGAATATTCAGTCTTAATTAAAAAGAAAATTTTGCCATTTGTAACAACATAGATGAACCTAAAAGACATTGTGCTAACTGAAATAAATCATGCAGAGAAAGATGGACATGACGTGACTTCATTTACATGTGGAATCTAAGCCAGTCAAGTGCTAGAAGCATAGGGTAGAAAGGTGATTGCCAGGGGCCAAGGGGGGAGCCCAATGGGGAGATGTTAGTCAAAGGATAAAAACTGAAAACTCTACAATTATAAGATGAGTACATTTAGCATGGTGATTTATGTTAATAATAAAGCCTACTAGAAATTTGCTGAGGGTATTTGCTAAGAGAAATCTTAAGTATTCTCACCACACACACATAAAAAGGTAACTGTATGAGGTGATGCACGTGTTAATCAGCTTGATTATGGGAATTTCATAACATATATCAACACAGTATGTTGTATACCTTGACTATACACAATTTTTATCAGTTAGACTTCAATAAAGCTGAAAAAATGATTGTCTTCTAATGACCTTTGTCTTTTGGTATGTCCAGTTTCTCTGCCTGCAAAATCATACCTGGCAATAACTCCTCAAATCTACATTTAAGGCCCTTCATAATTAGGGAACAGGCCAAAAACTCCCAGGATAGTGGTCTCTGGCTGGAGTGAACATCATTTGCTTGAGAAATAAGGCTGCCTTTCATTAGTAAATAGGAAGCTTTTCAGCTATGACTGTGGTTAAGCTTAAGTGTAAAAGACAAAATTCCTCCCATTCCCTGACTTGTTAATCACTCTCTTCCATTGTACTCCACAGGAAATATAGAAGGTAATCTTTCAATACTTTGTCTACTTATTTATCAACAGAAAGTACTTAAACTTTCCAGTCTTCTCAGTTAATGATCTGATTACAAGACTCCAAGTAAAATGAGCTTATCTTGGCTGTGCGCTTATTCCAGATCTTGGACCCCTTTGTTAATCTCATGTAGACACCTTTATTACATCCCATCTGTCTTCACTCCACCAATCTACAATATGATGTCATTTGAAGAATAATACTGAACATATGGTATTTATAATTTCTGAGTAAATAAAAAGTATGTAGTTTTATAATCATTCACTATTTTTTCAGGTAGTTCTACCTGAAAAAGATATGTGTAGATACTTTCATCAAATAAGACAGAGTCAACATTGACTGACTCTGATGTAAGGAGACTATGTAAAACTCTAGAATGCCTTCCACTGGAATAGCACATAGATCAGTTCTGGAGTTTTCTATCCAAAAATACTATGCCTTAAATTATTCCATATCTTTTGCTTAAGATGTTTCTCTTCATAAATGATAGGAAGAAGTAAGGAAACTCATTCGCTCATTAGGGCGGCACCTGTGGCTCAGTGAGTAGGGCACTGGCCCCATGTACCAAGGGTGGTGGGTTCAAACATGGCCCCAGCCAAACTGCAACAAAAAAATAGTCAGGCATTGTGGCAGGTGCCTGTAATCCCAGCTACTCGGGAGGTGGAGGCAGGAGAATCGCTGGAGCTCAGGAGTTGGAGGTTGCTGTGAGCTATGATGCGACAGCACTCTACCCAGGGTGACAGCTTGAGGCTCTGTCTAAAAATAAATAAGATGGTTCTCTTCATAAATGACAGGAGGAAATAAGGAAACTCATTCACTCATTACACATTTACTTTTTTCTTTTGGGGGGGCAGAGTCCCACTTTGTCATCCTTGGTAGAATGCTGTAGCATCAAAGCTCACAGCAATCTCAACTCTTTGGCTCAAGCAATCCTTTTCCCTCAGCTTCCCAAGCAGCTGGGACTACTGGCAGCTGTCACAATTTCTGGCTAGTTTTTCTATTTTTAGTAGAAATGGGGTCTCACTCTTGTCAGGCTGGTCTCAAACTCCTGAGCTCAAGCAATCCACCCACCTACGCCTTGCAGAGTGCTAGGATTACAGGCATGAGCCAGTATCCCTGGGCCCCACATTTACTTTTAATAAGTAAATCTGATTACCAGAATATAATATCAAAAGTAATTTTTTTATCAATTTTTTTCCAAAATACAAAATGTATCAGTAATTAAAAAGAATTCAGTAGAAATAATTTCAACATAGAAAAAAAATTTGTAAACTACAGAAAAATATAAGGTGGCTTGAGATAAAAGATAGGGATTAAACAACATAAGAATGAAAAGAAATAATAAAAATGGATTGAAGTAAAAATAAAAATAAATAGTAAGTCATATAATGAACTTATATAATAACCTAAGAAAGTATTATGTGAAATGAATGAAAAGAGTTAAAATAAAATAATCAATTTAATTTGAACAAAATTTAACTTTAATGCAATTAATGAACAACTACATAAATGACATAAATTAAACTCAACTAAATCAGAAAGGAGAAAATCTTATCTATTTGGCAGATGTAAGGGGAAGAAGTCATCTATCTGGCATTCCCTAGATAGGTGCCCACAGTTCTGGAGCAGTTCATGGCTAATTGGATCCGGTGGAGACACCTCCATGTAGGCAGCCATGCACGTACAGCTGGTTCTTTGGCCTTCCCAGGAGCCTTTGGGGCAACCTCCCAAGCAGCAAAGGAGACAACCATCTTGGTATCCAGCAGCCTGAAAGTATATTCAGGGCAACCTGGAAGTGTTTGCATTCTGCTTTGCAGGATGGGCGTAAGCCCTGTGTGCCTAGCTGAGGTCCTCAAAGAAGCTCCAGGGAAAGAGTAAGGCAGTGGTGGGTGAGAGGGAGGAAGGTGAAGCCACAGCATAACACTGAATAGGAGCAACACAAGCTTAATAGCAGCCATGGCACGGCAGGTGCAGTAGTAGCCAGAGGCTGGACAGCCAGGGCAGAGATGCAGGTCCTGGCTGATGCCACCCTGCAGGAGCAGTACAGCCAGTCTGGATTCATTCATCAGGAGAAGCAGAAGTACAATGACAGTTTCCAGTCTGCCTCCAGTTCCAAACCCATTTTGGGACATGGCCTGTCACTCAGCAGGGAGAAGACCTGTAAATTTGGGACATAGGCTCGGCCCCTGTGACTCAAGAGGCTAAGGCGCCAGCCACATACACCTAAGGTGGCAGGTTCGAATCCAGCCTGGGCCCACCAAAACAACAATGATGGCTGAAACCAAAAAAAAAAAAAAAGCCAGGCATTGTGGCAGGCACCTGTAGTCCCAGCTACTTGGGAAGCTGAGGCAGGATACTCGCTTGAGCCCAGGAGTTGGAGGTTGCTGTGAGCTGTGATGCCGCAACACTCTACCCAGGGGGATAGCTTGAGGCTCTATCCCAAAAAAAAAAAAAATGGGGGGCATAATCCTGAGTACCAGCCAGCCAAGAGGTCAGTTTGATGTATTTTCTCAAGTTCACTCACTACCCTTCACACACATACCCTCCTCATCTTGTGAAAGATCATTTTAGATCATCTGATCCTGGGACCAGATCCAGTTCTCTTCCTACCTCCAGTCCTGCTCACCTCTAAGGCCATACAAGCTATGTATCACTGGACATAATCCTGCTACTTGTCTAGGGTCCACAGAGCAGCCCAGTCCTACCTATTCTGGCACGGCTGGGGACTGACTGTGCACAGAGCTGAGACCTCCTAGTTGCCATCTCATACTCCTTCACACTCTCTTGTTCTGCTTTGGCTGGTGACAAGGAGATTGGAGCCTTCCTCAATGCTGCATCATTTGCCAACAGTGGGTTGGGAGTTCAACAGAACTCTGCATAGAGAGGGCTTAGGCTAGTTATTTCTGAGTCTCTTCTCCCATGTACAATGACAACAGAAAAGACAAAATCCCTCAGAATGAACTCTCAGAAGAAAGCTTTTATGTGCTGCTGAGGAATCATAAGAAGTCTTGAATGGGTGGAAAGCCATGTTGGTCTGAGTAATCATGTTAGTCAAATAAAACCTGAGTTCAATCCTTATTTACACCCAAATAAATTTCCAATGGCTCACCAATATTAAAATATAAAAGGAAAACATTTGAAAATAAATAAAAGAGAAGGAAGGAGTTAAAATAGCTAGAAAGTAGGGAAAAAATCTCTGTAAGCAAGGGACAAAACTCCGTTGCCTCAAAATAAGATTGGTATTTATCAACATGAACCAGATAAAATAAAAATCATAAATAAGATTTAAAAGAGCTATAAAGTTGGGGGAAAAAATCTTTGTAAGAAAAGGACAAAACTCAATTGCCTCAAAATAAAAGACTTGCATTTGTCAACATGAACCAGATAAAATAAAATTCATAGATAAGATTTGTTCAGGTGTGGTGGCTTTTGCATGCAACCCTAACAATTTGGAAGGCCAAAGCAGGAAGATTACTTGAGGCCAGGAGTTTGAGACAGCCTGGGCAACAGAGACCCTGTCTCTAAAAAAGAGAAAAATCAGCTGGTCATGGTGGTGTGTGTTCCTACTCCCAGCTACATGTGTTCTGACTGCTAAAAAGAGCAGCTGTTCCCCTATCTCTCTCCTTCTCCTTGGACCTCCCTACTCACTGAGACACAACAATATTGAAATTAGGCCAATTAATAATCTTATAATGGGTTCTAAATGTTAAAGTGAGGGGAAGAACTACATGTCCCTCATTTTAAATCAAAAGCTGAAAATGATTAAACACAGCAAGAAAGGCATGCTGAAAGTCAAAACAGGCTAAGGGGTAGCCCTCTTGTACCATTTAGCCAAGTTGTGAATGCAAAGGAAAAGTTCTTGAAGAAAATTAAAAGCACTACTCCAGTGAACACATGCAGGATCTGAAAATGAAACAATCTTATTGCTAAGATAAAGAAAGCGTTAATGGCCTGGATGAAATATCCAACTACCCAAAACATTCCCTTAAGCCAAAGCCTAATCCAGAGCAAGGCCCCGAGTCTTTTTAGTTCTATGAAGACTGAGAGAGGTGAGGAAGCTGCAGAAGGTAAGCTGGAAGCTAGCAGAAGTCAGTTCATACGTTGAAGGAAAGAAGCCATCTTCACAGCATAAAACTCTTAAGGTGGAAGCACCAGGTGCTAATGTAGAAGCTGCAGTAAGTTACCCAGAACATGTAGCTAAGATCACTGATTAAGCTGGCTACACTTAACAACAGATTTTCCATGTAGACAAAAATAGCCTTTTTATTGGAAGAAGGAGTTTCAGAGATTGAGAAAAAAAAGTTGATGCCTGACTTCAAAGCATAGGCTGGCTCTCTTGTTAGGGTCTAATGCAGCTTTCAATTGAAGCCAAAGCTCATCTACTGTTCTGAAATTTTAAAGCCCTTAATAATTACAATAAATCTATTCTTTCTGGGCTCTGTAAATGAAGCAGCAAAGCCTGGACTGCAACATATCTGTTTATAGCATGTTTTACTGACTATTATAAGACCACTGTTGAGATTTAACTGCTCAGAAACAAAAGATTCCTTTCAAAATATTACTGCTCATCGACCATGGTTACCCAAGACCTCTGATGGAGACGTGCAAGGAGATGAATGTTGCTTTCATGCCTGCCAACACCACATCCGTTTCATAGCCCATGGATGAAGGAGAAATTTTGACCATCCCATTTTACTATTATAGTTAAGAAATAAATATTATAAGGCTATAGCTGCTATGGACATTGATTCCTGCAATGGATCTGAGCAAAGCTAACTTAAAACTTTCTGAAAAGGACTCATCATTCTAGATGCCATTAAGAACATTTGTGATTCACAGGAAGAGATCAAAATATCAACATTAACAGGAATTCAGAAGAAATTAATTCTAGCTCTCATGGAAGACGTTGAGAGGTTCAAAACTTCGGTGAAGGAAGTACTACAGATGTGATGGAAATAGCAAGAGAACTGGAATTAGAAATGGAGCCTGAAGATGAGATTGAATTGTTGTAATCTCATGATAAAATTTTAACAGATGAGGAGGTACTTCTCATGAAGGAGCCAAAAAAGGGATTTATTGAGATGGACTCTCCCCTGGCAAAGATGCTGTGAACATTATTGAACTGACAATAAAGAATTTAGAATATTTCATAAATTTAGTTGATAAAGCAATGGCGGGGTTTGAGAAGACTAACTCCAGTTTTGACAGAAGTTCTACAGTGGGTAAAATGCCATCAAAACGGATTGCATGCTACAAAGACATCTTTCATGAAAGGAAGAGTCAATCCATGTGGCAAACTTCATTTATGTCTTATTTTGAGAAGTTGACACAGTCACTCCAACCTTCAGCAACCACCACCCTTCTCAGCTAGCATCATGAGCATAAAAGCAAGACCTTCCACCAGCAAAAAGTTTACAAATCACCGAAGGCTCAGATGATCATTATCGTTCATTTTTTAGCAGTAAAGTATTTCTTTTATTATTAAGTCATATACACATAGATCATGGATACATTTATGCATATGTGGGGTATAATGTGTTGATTTTTTAATACAATTTGGAGTGCTTATATCAAACTAATTAATATGAGGGGGAAGTTTGATAGAGGAAGGGTAAACAGTGAGACTATACCTACGGAGCATATTGCAAGGGTACAAGTCAAATCTATCAAGTATAGAACATAAATGTCTGACCATAATAATCAAGTAAATGAGGCAAAAGCTATATTAATTAGCAGTAAAGTATTTCAAACTAAGATATGTGCTTTTATTTTTGCTTGGTTTGGAGACAAATTTTGCTCTGTTGTCCCACCTAGCAGATAGTAATCATAGCTCACTGCAACCTCAAACTCCTGGACTCAAGCAATCCTCCCTCTTCAGCCTCCCAAAGAGCTGGACTACAGGCATAGGCCACAACCTCCAAGTAATTTTTCTATTTAGTAGAGAAAGATTTTCACTCTTGCTCGCTCCTGCTGGGTCTTGAACTCCTGAGTCCAAGCAATCCTCCTGTCTTGAACTAGAGTGCTAAAATTATAGGCATTAGCCACTGTGCCTGCCTTTTACATTGGATTTTTAGACATAATGCTATAAAACACTTAATAGACTACAGCACAGTGAAACATAACTTTTATACTTTTATATCCACTAGGAAACCAGAAAATTTGTGTGACTTGCTTTATTATAATATTCACTGTATTACAGTGGCCTGGAACCAAGCTTTCAATATCCCCAAAGGTATCCCTGTATACAAATTACCAACCAGCACATGAAAATGTGCTTCATGCTAATAGTTATTAGAGAAATACAAATCAAACCATAACGGGATACTACTTCACACTCACTAGGCCTGCTTTTTTTTCTTTTTAAAAAAAAAAGAGGAAATCAACATTTATTGGTGAGTATGTGAAAAAAATGAGAACCTCATACACAGCCAGTAGAAATGTAAAATAATGAACCCACTGGAAAATAGTTTGGCACTTCTTCAGAAAGTTAACATAGAATTACTCTGTGACTCAGCAACTGCACTCTTAGGCCTATATCCAAAAGAATTGAGAACAGATATTCTAACAAGTACTTATACACAAATATTTATAGAAGCTCTTCCCAAAAGCCAACATGTAGAAATGACCCAAATATCTATTAACTGTTAAGAGGGTAAACAACATGGTGTATATCGGTATAATGAAATATGGTTCAGCCATAGAAGGGAATGAAGGGCTGATGCATGATACAATATGGATGAACGTGGAAAACATTATGCTACGTGAAAGAAGCTAACCACCAAAAGTCACATATTGCATGTGTCCGTTCATATAAAATATTCAGAACGTCTCACACTCTCCTCTGCTCCGAGGCAGAAGGAAACACAGAGGCAGGCCAATTACTTACCTGGAACACGACGGCAGTGCACTGTAACCCCAGCGGAGCTTTGCAAAACAAGCGTCTACAATACAAAATTGGTTCCTTCCATCAGCTGAAATCCAGGCAGACTAGATACGTCTGGTACATTATATATAAAATTTCAACATTGGAGCCCAGGTCTTATTTTCTTGAATAAAATGGTTTTGTGTGATAAGGCCTTTCTTTCAAAATCTATTAGTCCACTCAGGCTGAATTAGCTGCTGCTTTTACTTAGAAAGCCTTCATAATTCTCTCTCCAAGTGCTTTCCTTTTTTTCTTTTTTATCCTGAAAATGTTTATTTGGTTAGCAAATGGGACTCATTTGCTATATGGTCAATCAGCTTCTATTTATATATACAGAATGATCTTTGCTCATAGACAAGCATAGGGATAGAACGAGCACTGCAAATGGTTCTTTCTCCCCTAGCTGTATAAGGAGAAGGGCACGGTGAAGTTATGGTCCTATGAGTCTTCTAGAAATTGAATTGTTAAGTATCCTTACGGAGAATCCTTATAGGAACTTCTCTGAAAATAAATAAATTCTCTGATCTTATGGAAGGGGAGCAGAAAGGTGATGTCTCTCTTCCATTCTCCCTTATTCCCGTAGCAGCTTGCAAATAATTACATGTGTACTTTATGACCAGGAGAGGTGGTATGAAAGTGTACAAAGTGTTACTCCTTCAGTGAGGGCCGCTCAGTGCAAAAATGCCTTAGAAGCACTGCGGTTGTTTTTTGGTAAAGGTGTAGGATAGTTTATTGGAAGACAGGATCTGGTACGATTATTCTTCCTTAGCTGTTGTAATGTAATCTGCTATAATTTTCTGAATTGCTTTGGGACTGTTTCAGGAGAGCTTACTAGTATTTGGAGTAAGCCCAACATGAAAATTACCTGATCTTGACTGATATATAAGAGAGGTGGTCACTTCTACAGTATAAGCTTCTATAACACAATGCAAAAGAAACAGATAAGAAATTGGAACAAACTGGTGGGTGGCCTTCCAAAGAGGATTCTTTTTGGAACCATTCATAAAACAGAGCAAATAGGCTGTCCCACCTGCTAAGAACAGTTCCAGCAAGATCTAATTAATTCACTTTTGCAAAGCCAAAATTGCCAGTTTCCATCAAGATATCATCATGGAGAAAGACAGTACTGAGTTCTAGAGATGATAGTTTTTGCATTTATATTGTCTACTTCCCGAATCATCTGGCAAGCACTGTTGATTAACTTGTACATGTGAAACTCGGAATCTTCTATATACATGTTTGTTGAGGCTGCTGCCCTCACATAACCGTAACAAACTGATCAGAATGGGAAAAGCACAATATTCATGTGTGGAATTTTGCTCAGCATAGCTAAAACACCTCTAGCTTTGGGTCTCAGCCTTTAGCATCTTCACTGCAGTATGTCTGTATCACTTGCCCTTATATGAAGCAATCTGATACATAATCTGATCCACTCTGAGTAGAAAGCCTGGCTTCACTGATTCCATTTCTAGCTTGTATCTCTGTTCACACAGCCTATTTATTTTTCCCTTGGTGTTTACTTCCAAATCACGTCCCCCATGCTTGTACAGCAGCTTAATTGACACCAATCTACTAGGCTCACTCTGAGAGCTAAGGCTGACTCATTGTGACTTTACATTGCAACCTTCTTAATCTCACCCACAATTCTCACTCAGGGACATGTTAACCAAGCAAACCCCAGGTGTGGAGGTTGACCTCTGTCCCCAGGAGAGAGAATCCTCTGAGAAGAGTTTCAGCAGTATTGAACATGAAGGCATGGGCTCTGTAATATTTCACAGGTACTTGAGGGAAAAAATACTCATCTTACACACTGTCAAAGAAAATAGTGCCAGTAAGATCTAATTGATAATGATAAAATTTGGGGGGAAAAGTGACTCTTACTTTGGTCTATACACACACTGTCTAAACCAATCTAAAAACATAGTGGGTAGGCTGGAAAACAACTTATTCTCTTCCTTTTCCTCTCCCTCTTCCTCTTCTCTCCCTCTTCCTCAATAATGTCTTTGCCTGCTACTACTTAAGGGTCTGTATGAAGCAGGTTTTCTTCTAGGAGAGGTGCTCACAGAATTTGTAATCACAAGCCTAATAGTAAAACCCAAATAGCAAGAAACATCTGATAAATGTGATAGAAGGCAAAGTACAGGAAACTTCCCTGAGAGAAGCTGTGTAATATGAGGGAGGCATGATCTAAGAAATCTACTGAGGCCTCTCAATAAAGCCATCATCAATATTTCAGTTTAAAGTAAGTTTCATCAGCTGGGTACGGTGATGCTTACCTGTAGTCCCAGCTATCATGGAGGCTGAGGCGGGATGATTGCTTGAGACCAGGGATTTGAGGCCACAGTGAGATATGATCACACCACTGCACTCCAGCCTGCATGCATGACAGAGCCAGATCCCATCTCTATTAAATAATAGAAAAAAAGAAGTTAAATTAAATAACTTTTTTCCACTTGAGTCTGTGGAAAGAAAGTTGGAAACTGCATACCATTTTGGTTGTATAAACTTTGCACTTTGAGAGATGATGTTAGAGAATTGCAAGCCAGTGCTGTTCAGCACAAGTCTCTGTTTATTTGTCAAAGAAACTCAGTCATTGCTACCCACCATTATCTGAAGTAGAATATTCTTTCTCTATAATTTTTTTAATATACGTATCATTTTTTGCCTTTTGCGTCAGGAGACATGGTATTAAAATTTTCCTTTGAGGCTCGGCGCCTATAGCTCAACCTGCTAAGGTGCCAGCCACGTACACCTAAGGTGGCGGGTTCGAATCCCCAGCCCGGACAGCCAAACAACAATGATAGCTGCAACCAAAAAAAATAGCCAGGCATTGTGGTGGGTGCCTGTGGTCCCAGCTACCTGGGAGGCGGAGGCAAGAGACTCGCTTGAGCCCAGGGGTTGGAGGTTGCTGTGAGCTGTAATGCCACGGCACTCTACCCAGGGGGACAGCTTGAGGCTCTGTCTCAAAAATTTTTTTTTTCCTTTGAATATTCACAACCTAGTTTTAAGATAAAGGAAGACTAATTCCAGGTCCTACTACCCTTCCCAGTGATCTCTCTAAGCCTGCCTGAATGGTTCCTGATATTCCAGGTAATTCCAGCATTTGAGTCATTTAGAGAAAACAAAATGTTCCAGCATGCAGATAGGCATCCAGCCAGCAGTGGATGATACACATTTGTGGCATACCAAGAAATTGTAATAAATAGTGAAATGAGAGGGAAGAATGGTGCTGTTTGATCAGTTCTAGTACTGAGACCATAATTGGAAATCCTTCCAGATACAGTTGATCAACTACAGAAGCTAGGCCATTCATGTGGAAGTTTTACTTCAGAATAAGTGCCATGGGCTGAGTATTTGTCTGTAGACTGATGTGGGATGCCTTATTTTCTTCTAAAAGAGATTTTTTGCCACTGGTTTGGGGCCACATGACACCAGCTCTTCTAAGGATGGGAAGGCATCATACGGCATAAATTGTCTCATGAGGGAAAAAGTCCTATCCTCTTAGAAGGAAGAAGTCTTTCCCAAAGTTATTTAATGGAGAGTTTTCTTACTTCTATCAAGGGGCATCATATTGCAGAAAAATGTACCAGAACTTGAGTATTTTGACAACATGGTTATTAATAAAGGAATCAGAAGCACTGGTTTGAGCTTATATGGATTTCAGTGGTTAGAACATAAATATCTAATTCTAGAAGGTCATGATAACTAGGATTAAACAGCAGGGATGTTACCATGGGAAGCATTGGTCATACTGAACTAACAACAAGAACATTGTCAAAGATAAACAATGTGCTTAGCAGAACACACAACTGTGAAAAGAAGGTCTTGGAATCTGGCTACAAAAAGGCTTAAATGCTAAATAGTCATTCCTTATATTAAAATCATCAATTCCATCTGTTTAGGAAGGTCTTTGTTTTGTTTATAGTCATTCCATTTATTCAAGAAATTTGGTTGTTATTTTTTCATTTCAAAATATTAAGAAGGCACAAGTATTTTTGTTACATAAATTATGTGATGCTGAAGTAATGACTTTCAGTGGCCCATCACCGAAGTAGTGGTTATTGTACCTGTTAGCACGTCTGTATCCTTCACTCCCCTCCCACATGCCTCCCTTCTTAGTTGCCAATATCCTTTATACCACTTTATGATCATGTACACCCATCATTTAACTCCCATTACTGAGAACACGTGGTGTTTGTTTTTTCCATTCCTGAGACACCTCACTTGGGATAATATTGTTATCCATCCAAATTGTTTCAAAGGCATTATTTCATTCCTAGTCATGGCTGAGTAGTATACCCTGATGTATGTATATACATCTGGGTATAGAAGTATACATAAATGTGATATATATATTTTTTTTTCTTTATCTATATATCAGTTGATTGATAGGTACTTCAGTTTAAAATTGTGACTTTTGCTATGATAAACGTGTGGGTGCAGGTGTCTTTCTGATATAACTTATTTCCCTTTGTGTAGAACCCCGTAGTTGGATTTCTAGATTGAATGGTAAGTCTACTTTTAGTTCTTTGAGGAATCTCCACACTGATTTCTGTAGGGATTATACTAATTTAAGTCCCACCAATAGTGTATAAGCACTGCTGCTTCACTGCATCCATCTCAACATCTATTGTTTTCTGATTTTTTAAAAAACAGCCATTCTGATAGGGCTAAGATGGTATCTTCTTGTGGGATTAATTTGCATTTCCATGATGATTCGTGATATTGAGCATTTTTTCATGTGTTTGCTGACAATTTGTTTATCTTCTTTTGAAAAAACTATTCATATCTGCTGTCCACTTTTTGATGGGGTTATTCATTGTTTTTCTTGTTTGAATTATTTGCGAATTCTTGATATATAGTTGTATTTTTGTCAGATGTATAGTTGTATTTTCTCCCATTCTGTAAGTGGCCTATTTACTTTGATTATTCTCCTTGCTGTGCAGAAACTTTTAATTTAATTAAATCTCATTTATTTATTCTTATTGCTACATTTGCCTGTAGGATCTTAATCATAAATTCTTTGTCTAGGCCAATGTGTAAAAGAGTGTTTCCTATTTTTTTTCTAGAATTCTTATGGTTTCAGGCCTTACATTTAACTTGTTATTCAATCATGATTTAACTCTCAGCTTGACTATGACATGGTGAGAGATAGAGGTCCTGTTCGTTTTTCTACATGTGCTATTCAGTCTTCCTGGCACCATTTATTGAATAGGGTATCTATCCTTTTTTCAGTGTATGTTTTTGTTTGCTTTGTTAAAATCAGTTGGTCATGGCTATATATGGTTTTACTTCTGGGTTCTCAGTTCTGTTCTGTTGGTCTATGTGTCTACCTTTATACCAGTAGCAGGCTGTTTTGGTTTCTATAGACTTGTAGTACATGGATACTTTGAAGTCAGGTGATAGGATGCATCTGGATTTGGGGTTTTGGCATAAAATTACTTTGTCTTGGTGGGATTTGGGATTTTGGCTCCATATGACATTTAAGATTATTTTTTCTAGATGTGTGAAAGATGACATTAGCATTTCACTGGGAATTGTATTGAATCTGTAAATTGCTTTGGGCAGCCCAGATATTTTAACAATGTTGATACTTCCAATGCATGAGAATGAGATGTTTTTTCATTCCTTTGTGTCATCTATAATTTCTTTCATCTGTGTTTTGTAGACATCCTTGTAGAGATCCTTTACCTCATTGGTTACTTCAATTCCCAGCGATTCTATTTGCTTTGCAGCTACTCTAAATGGTATTGAGTTCTTAATTCAACTTTCAGCTTGACTATCATTAGTATATTGTATTGCTACTGATTTGTGTATACTGGTTTGGTAACCTGAGACTTTGCTTAATTTATTTATTAACTCTAAGAGTCTTTTGGTGGAGTCTTTAGGGTATTCTAGATATAAGATGCCCTTTATTTCTTTTTCTTGCCTGATTGCTCTGGCTAAAACTTCCAATACTATGTTGAATAGAAGTAGTTGAATGAAAGTGGGCATCTTTGTCTTGTTCTAGATCATTCGGGGAATTCTTTCAACTTCTTCCCATTTGGTATGATGTTGGCTGTGTTTTTGTCATCTGTGGCTTTTATAAATTTGAGGTATATTCCTTCTATGCCTAGTTTATTGAGGCTTTTGTCATAAAAGGGTATTCAATTTTCTTGAATTTTTTTCTTTATTTTTTGAGATGATCATATAGTCTTCGAATTTCTGTTTATGTGGTGTACCACATTCATTGATTTGTGTATATTGAACCATCTTTGCATATCTGAGAAAAAACTAAATTGATCATGGTGAAATATCTTTTTGATGTACTGTTGAATATGGTTTGCCAGTATTTCGTTGAGAATTTTTGCATGTATGTTAACAAGAGATTGGTCTGTAGTTTTCTTTTTTATTGTATCATTTCCTGGTATTGGTATTGAGGTGATAGTGGCTTCATAGAATGAGTTAGGGGTGAGTTCCTTCTTTTTGTTGTTATAGAAAAGTTTCAGTAGAATAGTTCTTCTTTATAGGTTTAGTAGAATTCTATGAATCTGTCTAGTTTAGGGATTTTTTTGTTGGGAGGTTTGTTTACTACTGTTTCAATATCCCTACTGGATCCCTTATTAGTCTATCCAGGATTTGTATTTCTTCCTCATTTCTGGTTGTGAGGTTGTGTATTACCAAAAATGTACCCATTTCTTCTGATTGTCTAGTTTGTGTATAGGTTTTCATGGTTGTCAGAGATGATATTTTGTATTTCTGTTTATTACAGAAATACAGTTGTAATGTCACCTTTTTCATTTCTCATTGTGCTTATTTGAGTTCTTTCTCTTCTATTTCTGACTAATGTAGCTAGTAGTCTATTTATTTGGTTTATCTTTCCAAAGAGCAGATTGTTTTATTGATTCTACTTTTAGGGGGCTTCCATTTTGTTTAGTTCTGCTCTGAGGGTTTTTATTTCTTTTTTTCTGCTGGCTTTAGGTTTGGTTTTTCTTTTCCTGATAATGGTTCCTTGAGGTGTGACATTATGTTGTTGAGTTGTTATCTTTCTGTCTTTTTGTTGTAGGCATTTAAGGCCACAAGCTTCCCCATTAGCAATGCTTTTTATGTATTCCATAGATTTTGGAAGTTGTGTCTTCTTTGTCATTCACTTCAAAATCTTTTGATTTTAATCCTAATTTCATCATTGACCCAAGGATCATTCAGCCACTAGGTTGTTTAATTTCTGTGACTTTGTATAAATTTTAGAATTTCTCTTAGAATTGACTTCTAGTTTCATTCCACTATGGTCTGAGAAGATATACAGTATGATTTCAATTTTTCTAAATTTACTGAGATTTGTTTTGGGAGCTAACATATTATCTGTCTTGGGAAACAGCCCATGGGCTGATGAGAAGAACGAATATTCTGCACTTGAGGGGGTAAACTGTTCTGTAAATATTTGTTAGATCCCTTTTTATAGAATCTGATTTAAATATATAATTTATTCCTTGACTTTCTGCCTTGATGGAATCTGTCTAGTTGTCAGTAGAATGCTAAAGTCACTGGATATTATGATGCTATTGTTTATTTCTTTGTTTATATCTAGTAGAATTTGTTTTATGAATCTGAGAGCTCCTGTGTTAGCTACATATATACTTGGGATTGTTATGACTTCTTGCTGAGTTGCCCCCTTTATCATCAATTGTTTTTTAAACCAATGTTAATGCAAAGTCCATTTTATCTAATATAGGAATAGCTACTCTTGCTTTCTTTTGGCTTCGATGTATATGAAATATTTTTTATGTCATTTTACTTTGATTCTATGAAAGTCCTTGCAAATTACATGGTTTATTAGAGACAGCATATACTTAGGGTGTGTTTTTTCATCCATTCAATCTATACATTTTAAGTGGAGCATTAGAACTGTTTATGATCAGTGTTAGCATTAATATGTGAAATACTGTTCTCTTTATGTTGACTGACACTTTTTTGTTTTGTGCTACTGTTTTGTAAGAGTTGTGAGTTTTATGTTTTGGGTCTTTTTACACTAGTGGGTACCAATTGATTTGTACCATGTATAGAGCATTTTGTGTATTTTCTATAGGGCAGATCCAGTGGTGATATGTTCCCTCAGTGTCTAGGAAAGACTTTAATTCTCCTTCATTTATGAAACTTAGTTTGGCAGGATATAAAATTCTTGGCTGGCAAATATTCTGGTTAAGGTAACTAAAAATGTGACCCTGTTCCTTCTGAGAAGTCAGCTGTTAGTTTGATGATTTTTCCTTTATTAGTTTACTATTGTTTTCATCTTACAGCTCAGAGGATTTCCCCTTCATTTTGATATTGACCAGACTGATAACCAATGTATTAATCTAAGCATTCATTTGCATTGATTGTGTCATTATTAGGGTATGCTTCTGGGATAACAGAACTAAGACAAAAAATATGTTATATGGGAAGAGGAAAGATAGTGGTAGGGATGAGGGTAAGTGGCAAACAGGAAAGTGAAGATCACTATAAAAGGTCCAGCCATTGTGACACATAGTTTAATCCTGCAGGGAAGTTATGGGATATGATATACCATATGCCTCAAATCTCAATTATTGAAGCAAAAGAGTGGGGGATCTGAGATAGTCATAACTCTTGCCTGTGTTTTGCCTGCCTGTAATAAGTTAAAGGCTGAGCAGACCAAGATGGACAAATAGAAACTATGAGCAATCATGCCCTCACACAAACATCAAATTCAACACCACCATCAGAAGAACACCTTCAGGAGAATCAAACAGCTTCCAAAGAACCAAAATTCAGACATTGATAACATCCATAAGCATTAAGAACACCCAGAAAAAAACATGAATTCACTAAATAAACTAAATGAGTGGAATTCCACCCTGTTGGTGGGACTGCAAATTAGGACAAGTTCTATGGAAAATAGCATGGAGACGGCTGTGTCATGAGAAATAACTCTGAGTACATTATGGGGCATCTTCCAATATTTTATAATAATCAGTGACCTGAAGTTTTTTTTTTTTTTTAAGAATCTCATTACGTCACCCTGGGTAGTGTGCTGTAATGTCACAGCTCACAGCAACCTCAAACTCTTGGGCTTAAGCAATTCTCTTGCCTCAGCCTCCCAAGTACCTGGGACTACAGGCACCTGCCGTAATGCCCAGCTATTTCTTGTTGTTGTTGCAGTTGTCATTGTTATTTAGCAGGCCTGGGTCAGGTTCAAACCTGCCAGCTCTGGTATATGTGGCCAGCACCCTAACCACTGAGCTATGGGTGCTAAGCCAAATTTTTTTTTTTTTTTTTTTTTTTTTTTTTGACAGAGTGTCACTATGTTGGTGTGGGTAGAGTACCTTGTAGTGTCACAGCTCACATCAACCTCAAACTTTGGGCTTAAGGAATTCTCTTGCCTTGGCCTCCCAAATAGCTGGGACTACAGGTACCTGCCACAAAACTCAGCTATTTTTTTGTTGTAGTTGCCATTGTTGTTTGGCAGGCCCGGGCTGGATTCAAACCCACCAGCTCTGGTATATGTAGTTGGTGCCCTAGCTGCTGAGGTACAGGTGCTGAGCCAACCTGAAGGATTTTCTTTAATTTATTTTTTTCTATTAAATCATAACTTTGTACATTGATGCATTTATGGGGGTCAGTGTACTGCTTTGATATACAATGTGAAATACTTAATTTGAACTAGGTAACCCATCCATCACAATTATATTCATTTCTTAGTAGTTTTCAAACATACCATTGCATCACGAACATTAGGTGAGGTTACCCAAATACACTCCCACCTTCAACATCTCCCCTCCCCTCTTTTGTCTCTCCTCTTTCCTTCTACTTTCTGGACTATAGTTATGTTTTACCGTTCATTTGAATGTATAGGTGATTATATATTGATTTCATAGTAGTATTGAGTACATTGGATACTTTTTTTCCATTCTTGAGATACTTTACTAAGAAAAATATATTTCAGCTCCATGCAGGTAAACATAAAAGATGTGAACTCTCCATCCTTTTTTATGGCTGCATAGTACCTCATGGTGTATATATACCCCAATTTGTTAATCCATTCATGGGTTGATGGGCATTTGAGCTGTTTCCATGTCTTGGATATTATGAATTGGGCTACAATAAACATTCTGGCACAAATGTCTTTGTTGTAAAATAATTTTTGATCATCTGGGTATATACCTAGTAGAGGAATTGCAAGATTAAATGGAAGGTCTACTTTTAGTTCCTTGAGTATTCTTCAAACTTCTTTCCAAAAAGGTCATATTTGCTTGCAATCCCACCAGAGTGTAGAAGTGTTCCCTTCTCACCACATCCACACCAACATCTTTGTGGGATTTTGTGATGTAGGCTAATCTTACTGTAGTTAGATGATATCTCAAAGTGGTTTTGATTTGCATTTCTATGATGATTAAGGATGAGGAGCATATTTTTATGTATTTATAGGCCATAAACCTTGTCTTCATCATAGAAGTTTCTGTTCAAGTCTCTTGCCCAGAAAGAAATGGGGTTATTTGTTCTTTTTTATTGATTAGTTTGAGTTCTCTGTGAATTCTAGTTATCAGACCTTTGTCAGAAGCATAATCTGCAAAAATCTTCTCCTACCTAAAGGTTGTCTATTTGCTTTACTTACTGTGCTGTTGGCTGTGCAAATGGGTTTTTTGTTTGTTTGTTTGTTTGTTTGTTTTGCAGTTTTTGGCAAGGGCTGGGCTTGAACCCACCACCTCCAGCATATATGGTCAGTTCCCTACTCCTTTGAGCCACAGACACTGCCCAGCAAAAGGCTTTAGTTTGATCAGATCCCAGTAATGTACTTTTGGTGTTGCTTCAGTTGCCTGGGGGGGTCCTCCTCATAAAATATTCGCCCAGGCCAATTTCTTCAAGTGTTTTCCCTGTACTCTCTTCTAGTATTTTTTACAGTTTCATGTCTTAAGTTTAAATCTTTTATCCAGTGAGAATCAATTTTTGTTAATGGTAAAGGTGGGGGTGGAGTTTTAGTCTTCTACAGGTTGCCAGCCAGTTCACCGAGCACCATTTGTTAAATAGGGAGTCTTTCCCTCTACTGAATATTTTTGATAGACTTGGCGAAGATTAAATGACAATAAGTGGGTGGGTTCATCTCTTCATTCTCTATTCTGTTCCATAAATCTGACTCCCTGTTTTTGTGCCAGGACCATGCTGCTTTGATCACTATAAATTTATAGTATAGCCTGAAGTCTGGTAACATGATACCTCCTGATTTGTTCTTATTTCTGAGTAATGTATTTGTTATTTGAAGTTTTTTTCTGATTCCATATAAAATGAAGTACTGTTTTTCTACTTCTTTAAAGTATGACAATGGTGCTTTAATGAGGATTGCATTAAATCTGTAGATTGTTAAAATGTCCATACTACCCAAAGCAATGTTGATTCTTCGCAGCCATGAATATGGTATGTTTTTCCATTTATTAACATCTTCAGCTATTTCTTTTCTCAGAGTTTTATAGTTCTCTTTATAGAGATCTTTCACGTCCTTTGTTAGGTAAAATTCTCTGATATTTCATCTCCCTTGGCACTGCTGTAAAAGGAATAGAGTCCTTGACTATATTTTCAGCTTGACTTTTGTTGGCATATATTAAAAGCTACTGATTTGTAAGTACTGATTTTGTATCCTAGATGCTACTATATTCCTTGATCACTTCTAACAATTTTGAAGTTTAGTCTCCGGGATTTTCCAGGTATAGGATCATATCATCAGTGAAGAATGAGAGTTTGATCTCCTCTGACCTTATTTGGATACCCTTGATCGCCTTCTCTTGCCTGATTGCTATGGCTAAGACTTTCATTACTATGTTGAATAGCAGTGGAGACAGTGGGCATCCTTGCCTCATTCCTGATCTGAATGGAAATGTTTTCAATTTTACACCATACAACATGATATTGGCTGTGGGTTTGCTGTAGATGGCCTCTATCAGTTCAAGAAATGTCCCTTCAATGCCTATTTTCTTCAGTGTTCTGATCATGAAAGGATGCTGGATATTATCAAAGGCTTTTTCTGCATCAATTGAGAGAATCATGTGGTCTTTGCTTTTATTTTATTGATGTGATGTATTATATTTATAGATTTGCATATGTTGAACCAAACCTGTAACCCTGGAATAAAACCAACTTGATCATGGTGTATGATTTTTTTGATGTGTTGTTAAACTCTATTTGCTAAGATCTTATTGAATATTTTTGTATTGATATTCATTAATAATATTGGTCTTTAATTTTCTTTCTTTGTTGGATCCTTTCCTGATTTTGGGATCAGTGTGATATTTGCTTCATAGAATGTGTTGGGAATTATTCCTTCTTTTTCTATGCTTTGGAAAAGGTTGTATATTATAGGTACAAGATGGCTTCACATCTGAAGGACTTTTCTTTTGGGGGAGGTTTCATATTGTTGATGCTTTTCAGTGATTGACATAGGTCTATTCAAGATTTCTAATTCTTTCTGGTTAAGTCTAGGAAGGTGGTGGGCTTCCAAGTATTGGTCTAATCCTTCAGATTTCCATATTTCTGGGAATAAATATTTTTGTAGTAATCACTGAGGATTTTTTGAATTTATGAGGTGTCTGTTATTTCTCCTTTATCATTTCTGATAGATGATATTAGAGATTTTACTTTTCTATTTCTGGTTAGGTTGGCCAAAGGTTTATCAATTTTGACAATCTTTTCAAAAAATACTTTTTGTTTCATTGATCTTCTGAATGATTCTTTTGTTTTCAATTTCATTTAATTCTGCCTTAATTTTAGTTATTTCTTTTATTCTGCTGGGTTTGAGGTTGAATGTTCTTCCTTTTCCTATTCCTTGAGATGATCCATTAAGTTGTTGGCTTCCTCTCTTTCTGTTTTCTTGATGAAGGCTTTCAATGCTATAAATTTCCCTCTTAGGACTGCCTTTGCAGTATCCCAAAGGTTTGGATAATTGGTGTCTTCATTATCATTTTGTTCCAAAAATTTGGTGATTTCCTTCTTAATCTCATCTTTGACCCAGCTATCATTCAGTCTAAGATTATTTAGTTTCCATGACTTTGAGTATGAAGACTCCTGTTGCTGTTGAGTTTAACTTTTATTCTATGGTGGTCTGAGGTGATACAAGGAATAATTTATATTCTTTTAAATTTGCTAAGGTTAGACTTGTGTCCTAGGATATGATCTATTTGGGAGGATGATCCATGGGCTGATGAGAAGAATGTATATTCAGTTTTATTAGGATGAAATGTTCTGTAGAGGTCTAAAGTCCATTTTTTCTAGGGTCAGGTTTAAGTCTAATATTTCTTTGTTTAATTTCGTCTTGGAGGATCTATCCAAAACTGTCAAAGCGGTGTTAAAGTCTCCAACTATTGTATTTCAAGGAGGAAGGAAGAAAGAGGAGGAGCAGGATGATATCAAGTTGTTCATATCCATTAGGGTTTGCTTTATAAATTAAGGAGCATTCTGGTAGGGTGCATAAATGTTAATTATTGAAATCTCTCCATGTTGGTTGTTGCCTTTGACAAATATGTAGTGGCCATCCTTATCTTTCTTTATCTTTGTTGGTTTAAAGCCAATTGTATCTGCAACTATAATTGCAATCCCTGCTTTTTTTCTGGTTTCCATTTTCCTGTATTGTAGGAGTCCATTCCTTCACCTTGAGTCTATTTTTATCCTTTCAGGATAAGATGAGATTCTTGTAATCAGCAGATAACAGGTCTGAGTTTATGTACCCAGTCAGCCAGCCTGTGCCTCTTTAGAGGACTATTTAAACCATTCATATTAATTAATTTTAATTAATAAGCCTGGTTGTGTTTGGGTTGTCATGATTTTTGGATGTCCAGTGGACATTTTAAATCCTTTTACCATTGTGGAAGTTGGGTTTTGTTCAAAATTTCTGGGTGAGTTTACTTTGGAGGTTAAAACATTGCACTGATCATCGTGGAGAATGGGTGTGAGAATATCCTGGAGAGCTGGTTTAGTTTTGGAAAATTTCTTCAACATTTGTATGTCATTATAGTATTTGATTTATCCATCACAAATGAAACTCAGTTTAGCTGGATACAGGATCCTGGGCTGGAAATTGTTTTGTTTTAGGATATTGAAGGTTGATGACCGTCCTCTTCTGGGTTGAAACATTTTGGCTGATATTCTGATATTTCTGATATTTCTGCCTTTGTAGGTGATGCTTTTCTTCTGTCTGGCTGCTTGCAGACTTTTCTCCTTTGTCTTAACTTTGGCAAAGTTAATCACAATGTGTCTAGGAGATGCTTTATTTGGATTGAGTCTTGCAGGGGTTCTGAACCTGTCTATATCTGAAGTTCTGTATCTCTTGCAATGTTTGGGAAATACTCCTCCAAAATCTCTTGAAGTAGAGCATCTGTCCTTTTAGGACCATTCTCTTCACCTTCAAGAATTCCTGTAAGATGAACGTTTTATCTTTTGGATTGATCCCACAACTCTCTGAGGGAATGATCAGTTTTTGCTTTCCATTTGCCTCTTTGAGTATTTGGGAACATTCAAAAGCTTTGTCTTCAGTTTCAGAAATCCTTTATTCTGCCTAGTCAACTATATTACTGAGGAATTCTATTGTATTTCAGAGCTCCTCAACTACCTTTTTTATTTCCTTGAGTTCTACGATCTCTTTTCTCATTATGTCTGTATGTTTGGTGACTTTGTCTTTGAAATTTCTTGAGACACTCTTTGGAATTCAATTTCTATCTTTTCTTCCATTCTATTTATCTTATTTGCAATCCATATTCTAAATTTTATTTCTGACATTGCTGCCATTTGTCTATGCATGGCATCTTCAGTTGCATCTCCTTTGTCAGTTCTTGGGGGAGTTGACCTACTCTGGTTATTTGTGTTACCAGAGTTCTTCTGTTTGGTCCACACCATGTTTATGTTCCACCATTTAGTTATTAGAATTGGTAAGGCATGATTGAATAGGGGTTCCCAGGTTGTAGAGATAGCTCCTTACCAAAGTGCTAGGCTTTGTAACTGTGGCTTTCTCCCACAACCTTACAAAGGTCCCTTTCAGAGCTTTGGCCAGAGACTCTGAGGACCTACTTGGTGAGATAGCACAAGCCAACCTCTACTATATCCTAAGAAGCCACGATATTAGGTTTAAATCTTGGCTGTGAAGAGATACAAATAGCTGTGGCGCCCAGCCCCCATCCTTCAGTTCTCTTCCGCTACAGAACATTGAAGGTCAACCTCAGAATGTCCCCAAGTGGATAGCTCAGACACACATTTCAATCAAATTGTCTCAGGCAGTGTAAACTCTGCTCAATAGAGAGGGATTCAAGGGTCTCCAACAGCACAATTGGAGCCAGGGATCAGTACCCCCACCTGCTAGACTCAGTCCACACTATTGTTCACTTCTCTCCTCACAGGCCCAGGTGGAATCAGGGGCACGCCCCCCACCCATCCATTTCAGTTCATACCCAGTTACTCTCTGCTTGCCAGACCAGTTGGAGTCTAGGGACCTTCCCGCTGCCTGCCAGTCTCAGTCCACTGACTGGCAAGTCTCTGTTCACAGGCTCTCTTGGAGTTCGGGCACCACACTCTACCCATAGGTCTCAGACCTTCCCCAGTAAGTCTCTGCTCACTAGCCACTGGAGACAGGGGACCATGCCCTTGCCCTCAGGTCTTGGTTCACACCCAGAAAGCCTCTGCTTGAGGGTTCTTTTGGAGTCAGGGGACCATGTCTTTGGCCTCAGGTCTCAGTCCATGACTGGTAAGCCTCTGCTCACAGACCCAGCAGGGGCTGGGGACCAGTTCTGCCTGCTGAACTCAGTCCATATGGGCAACCACTCTCCTGCTGTAGGTGCTGTCAGAGCTGAGGGTTCTGCACCCCATCCCACCAGACACAGCCCAAATTGAGAGTTAACACCACCACTGGTTGGGTAAAGTCATAATCAGGGCACTGCTCCTCTTCTCCCTTAGTGTCCCTTTCTTTCCACTCCCTCTTTCTTCCCTGTTAGTCACAGATTCATACCTGATGGTTGGCGGACCACACTATGCCCATAAGTCTCAGGAAAAAAAACAAACACTCTGTGCTCTGTTGAAGGCAGAACTTCAGACCGCCATGCGAGGGGGAAAAGGTGGAATGGGAGTTTGGATTTGTGGGAGAAAATATCTGTTGAATTTTATGCTTGGCAAGGTAGTGTCTAGGTTTATAAGTGGGACTCCTCTAGAGTAAGAGACCTGGTGTTTAGTGCTCTCTCCAACAAGGCAAGATGAGAGGTCTTTTGTTCCCTATTCACTCACAGATAGCCTGCTGCGGTGTCCTGCTTGGGGGAGGGGTCTCATGTCCTCTAGGGGGAGGGGTCTCATGTCCTCTAGTTAATAGGCTTTGTACCTGTAATTTGTTTTCTTGAATGCTTTTCCTTGGAGTTACAGCCTGCCAAACTTCTTTCTTGACTCAGCTCCCCACTTTTGGCTTCATAGAATCCAATTCCATCCAGTTTTTCTTCCTCTGGTCAGGAACCTCTGCTGAAGGTTGCTACCAGTCAGTCATCTTCCCAGAATTTTGTAGAGACCTAAAGATTTTTCATGCTTTTCTAATATCCTTCAGGATATTTCCCTTACTAAATCTCTTATTAACTAATAGCAGAGGTGACCTCACAAACAGGTAGGTATAAATGAAGCCAAGGTAGTTGCATAGAAACTGTATTTTGGGTCATGATTTTGTTGCATTTTAGGCTCATTAAATAAGACCACCATCCTTTACTGAAAACAATTTGAACACAAATATTTGCCAATATGTCAGAATTATTCTCTGCTTCCTATGGAATGTAACACAAAGTTATTCTCCTGCATGGACTATATTGAAGGTCTATAGAACTTTGTTTTTCTTTCTTTCTTTCTTTCTTTTTTTTTTTTTTTTTTTTTTTTTTAGACAGAGTCTCACTATCTTGCCCTCAGCAGAGTGCTGTGGCATCACAGCTCGTAGCAACCTCAAACTCTTGGACTCAACTAATTTTCTTACCCCAGTCTCCCAAGTAGCTGGGACCACAGATGCCTGCCACAGTGCCCGGCTATTTTTTTGTTGCAGTTATCATTGTTCTTTAGGTGGCCTGGGCTGGGTTCAAAACTTCCACCCTCGCTGTATGTGGCTGGCACTGTATCCACTGCGCTACAGGTGCTGAGCCAGAATTTTCTTGTCAAATGAAGCATCTTTAGCTGCAGATGTGGCTCTATAAGCTAAGCTACCCAGATACCTGTGGGCCATGGGATAACTTCCAACAGACTTATAGGTATCAAAATCTAGGAAAATAAATACAAAACTGAAAGGGGGGGGAAAGTGACAGCTCAATACATCTTTATGAAGCAGGAAATACCTGAGCAAAACAAGTTGGTAGGTACAATGGAGAATAAAGAATAAGGATATAGGAAGCCTGAGTAGATGTTATAGTGGGTTCTAGAGTAATTCTCAGATTTAGTGTTCTATGAACTGATTAGTAGCTGAATTGCTGTCACATCTCTGATTTATTAATTCACAGTGACTTTGGCTATCTATCATAGCCATAGACTCTGGGTGATACTGAATTAGAAATATTCCATTAGAAAATCTTACTATAATTCCTAAGAACCTTGGAGAAAGTATATATCCCACAGATTCCTCTTTATTTTCATGAAAATACAAAACACATGTCATACTATAGAAAAATGCCCAAATAGATCTGAAGCAAAAATTAATATTACTGTGGGGCTACTGGTCTATAGTCAAAGGATTAACTTTTATTCAGTTGTGTTAGGCCTTCAGCATTAAAGCCACATACACTCAGGTAAATAGTCTCCCTATCAGGGCTGACCTAGATATTAGAAGTAGTCATGGAGAGTATTCAGAGATTTCTGTAAGAACTATACAATAAAACTTGCAAGGGATACAAGGGTGAGTTTTAAAAGAAGATAATGCTACATGAAAATATTTCTTCAGATGAAACATATAACAAGCATCATGAGTTCTATACTTCAGTGCAGTCAGGTTGCATTTGTTTTGTAGATAAGGAAAGAAATTAATATATGGGAGATGACAATGAACTAAACTGAAAAAGCTGGTATCATAGATACAGGTAGCAATTGATCAGAGAAGAACAAGATTAAATGTGTTGTAGTCACATCAGAATAGTTTTCCTCCCTGGGATGCCTCACCTAGGACTTTTGTCCTTTTTAGCTTGGCAAGGTACTCTAGAGGAAGATGAACAAATTCCTTTAAAGGAACAATAAGCTGAAAATTACAGGAGTAGGTGAACAAAGATGAACAAGCAGGATGCAATAAAAGGTTCATGTGGGAAAAGCATTGCCTGAGTGTATTGCAATCACAGTGAGGATTGAATCAACCATGGTAATTCCCAGCTAATTGTCATTTTACATAGTGTTAGAATCTCTAGAAAGTGCAAAATGTGGTATTGATACTTAACAAAAAACAACTTCTAAAGCAACAATCATAACTTGTAAGAAATCACAGTGTGATCTAATTAACAAGCAATACATAAGTAAAACCATTTATGTTTATATTAGATATATAGGTCACATCCCTATGTTTTAATTTCTTAATCATAAAAAACCTTAACTAAGTCCAAGCAACACCAAATTTCCAATCCAGCAATTAGAGAATTCTGACTCATTCTCAAATGTGTTTCTTCTGCAGCCCGTCTATCTTCCTGTCACTAACTACCTGAACTTCATTGTGCCCTTACATTTGATGTAAATATAATAAATCCTTCAAAATACATTTAGTTTTAGATGTGTTTATTCAGCATATAATTTATATATAGTCTTAAAAATTGAGTAATTTAAAATTGAACAATTTCAAAGAAAGGTTATTTTATATTATGATATGTAAAGTGTTGGTACAGTTATTTTAATTGCTGATAATATTTAACAGCTATTTGTATGTTACACTCTTCAGTCTAGTTTCCCATTTCTGTAAGAAATCTGAGGGCATCTGCTCTACTTCTATTCACAAATGCAAAGCAGATGTTGATAATCAGTATTGCCCTAATTCTTGACCTGCCCTACACATGTGTGTATAGGCAATAAATATTCTTGAGGGCTTATCATAGCATATTTTTTCTCACAGGTATTCATATCCTACATGGATAGTTGAATTTGTTTATAAAATACTTGTAGCTCACTTGGGAAGTGTATACTTTAAATTCCACATGATACTCCACTCTTGATAATACTAGAGGTTGAAATTGATCTTACCACGTACTCTTACTCAGTTTGTTTTAAAGAAATATAGTAGAGATGAGATTAACTGGCCAGCTTCCTATTTGCAACCAGGCTCCCAGGGAGAAGGCCATGGGAATGATTGGTAAACTTTGTTGAATACAACCTGAAAGTTCTGTGCTGTCTCTAAGAAGAGCCAGAGGATATAGTGCTGCTATTTACTAATATGTCTTGTCACCTAAGTGCCCTCTCTCCCATCACCTTTGATCTTGACAATAACCTCAGGAACAGAACTTTAACTTCCTTCACAATGAAATACAGATGCCAACTACTACCAATGGACTTGCTTAAGAGATAGCTTCTGGAGATGGGTGAGTAGGGGAAAGATTGAAGAGATGAGCAAATCCAGGAAAACAGAGGATATTATAATTCACTTGCACTGATATTTAGACTATTCTTAGACCTGAGAATGAGCCTAAGAATTTGAAAAAATAAATCAAGGGATTGTTAATATTGTATCCTCAATTTTATCACCAAAAAGAGACCCCCTATTTTAAGATTTGTGCCCCCAAGACAGGCAATTCTATTAACTCAATTGTTGTTCCGATGTGATGAGGACTTCAAACTTGACTGAGGTAACTGAACAGAGGGGCAAATGTGACTGCAAAATTGACTCTGAAAAAGAATGACTTTTCTGAGCCTCAGGGTAGATCAGTTGCCCTTTGAAGTCCTACACTTAGCCTAGATTTCTTCACAGAAAGGAAATTTTATCTAGATTAAGAATTATACCTCACTTCTGACATTTAATTCCAAATATGCTTGTGCATCTTACTGAGGATGTTCATTAAAATCAAGGTAGATAATATGAAAATTGCCAGAACAACAATTTAAATGCCCACCAATCCAGGAATGGATTAACAAGCTATGGGATATGTATACCATGGAATACTACTCAGCCATTAAAAGTGATGGAGACTACATCTTTCATATTAACCTGGATGGAGGTGGAACGCAGTCTTCTTAGCAAAGCATAACAAGAATGGAGAAGCAAGAATCCAAAGTACTCAATTCTAATATGAAGACAATAAATGAACTAATATATGGGGGGGGGGTTAAGGGAATGAGGGAGCAGGAAGAGGGAAGGAGAGGGGGTTGGGGGCATCACAGTGTATGACATACCTCTTGGGGTAGAACACAATTATAAGAGAGAATTTACCTAACAAATGCAATCCGTGTAACCTAATTCTTTGTACCCTTAGTAAATCCCAAACAATAAAAAAGAAAAATGCCAAACATTACTCCAAATTCTGAGGCTATTTTCTGTGAAAAATTTTTATTGACATATAATTGATATATACATTTTAAGGTACACATGATAATAATCTATTGTATACATCAAAGTAAAAGCTAGAAGAGAATAATTTTAATGTTTTCATAATAAAGAAAAGCTAAATATTTAAGGTAATGAATATTCCAATTGCCCTGCTTTGATCATGGCACATTATATGAATGTACATGAGGCTTACCTTAAAATTTAAGCACTTATGTCAAGAAATTAACACATATACAATTCAATTTAGCTGGATAGATTATATAGTACAGGTAAAAGTTATTTTTTTAAAGGTGATGAGGTCCATAGTGAGAAGCAAATATAATGTTATGAGTGTATTGTTATGACATAGAACTATTTGGAAATAATGTTTAAATTGAGAGGTTCATATATATGGTAAAAAGGTAAAACAACAGTTGCTGTGCATGAAAGAGCATGAGAGAATGGAGATTAAATAGTATCCCAGTTTAGTTAGGAAAGGTAATTTCTTGGATGGCAATGAATTTCTCCTGGGAATTCCTTAGCGCTCTAGAATAATGAGTCTCGTCTAAGAGAATCCTATTCAACTCAGTTAATTTTTGGAAAAATGAAAAACATCTGGTCTACCACTAACAATGTATCAACTGCTCTGGGTGGAGAATTCTATTTGTAGGAGAAAGGAGGACCTATGCTAAAGATTAGTAAACACAGAAAACAAAAGTAAAGGGGTAAATTAGATTTTTTTAAATATAAATGAAGCCAGAGGTGGAACAAGCTGTGACTGAATTGCAAAGGAATCAAGGGCTGGTCCTCCCTAGGGCTTGTTAGTGTACTGAAAGTCTGTAAGACAAATCTGCTTACAAGCAAGGTCATCTCCCAGTTGGCAAGTTCTCTTTATTTTTCATGATGCTTTTGTTCAGAACCTTACCTGTGAAGCAGCACTAAATTTTTGCTTGAACTTCTAAAATGAAATTATGTTGCTAAAATGAAAACAGCTAAATTTTGTTCTGTTTCGCGTATCAGGGCATCATTCTAACCTATTTCTAAGGAAGAATTTACATCAATTGCAAGGAAGGGTTCAAGTTGAGGTCATAATCTTCCCGATAAGCCCTCCCAAAATGACCAAGCAGGCAAGAGTACTAGCCCTAAGAAATTTCTGCCCCCAACACAGGACTTTTCAACAGCTGACTTTACTTAGTCTTGGCTGGACCAGTCAAGAAGACCATTCCCAGAGCTGCATCATAGATAGAAGCGCTTTCTTTCCAATATTCTTTCATTTGCCCTCTCTTCTCACAGCTGTAAAACATTCATAACAACTGAAATCTTTCCCTTTTTGTTACTGCTTTCTCATCCTTCTATCTTTTACAATAAATCACTTGCACTTCTAACTCCATCTTAGCATGTGCTTCCCCAAAGTCCAGAACCAATTCAGTTATTCAGTTGTCAGTGGGAGTGATTCAAGAAAGCAGGAGATAAGCTAGGATTTTGAGACTGGATCAATCACTCATCATCAGGCTGGCAAAGATGATCCCATATGAGTGAAATAAAGGGCAATGGATAATCCCTATCATATGTTGGAAGCCCTTTTACTGAAGATTTCACTAGTGGTCATTTGTGGTACTGTGATCCAGTCTTTTGTCTTCATATGCATTGTTTCCCATATCTTTGAACTTAGCTATGTACACCTTCAAATGTGCCTTCTTACCGAGGAATAATGAGGAAACAGTTAACAAATATTCATATTCCAGTCTGCATGTGAGAACAAGAGGGTCCCATCTATCATTTTTCCTGCAGTGAAAGAGTATACAGAGCAGAGGAACAAACTAGGGATCCAATAGGGTTGCTAACTGTCAAAGAAGAATGAACACTCAGCCACGGAAAGTCTGTTAAGATTAGGACCTTGGTCGGAACAACCTAGAAATTGGATAGGCATATCACAATGAATATCCCTGAATTGTGGCTCTGCAGACTCGTGTATGTCCTCTGAGCCTTCAGAGCTAGTGCAGCCATCCTTTATGGAAATGGTCCCCACCCCACATGCCCACTCTGTGGGAGGAACACTCTAGCACAAAGAGACAGAACCTCTGTCAGTAACTTCCCATAAGTATCAAATTGGAATTCCCCACTTTAACATGTCTGAGAATACCTGGGACACAGGGAAATAAAAGGTTGCAACTACATGTAGTTGTAAGAATTGGTCAGGCTGTCTGGTCAGGGAAGTTTCTACAGTATTGGACTTCAGTATTTCTTAATCAAGAAGACTGAAATGTAATATTGGATAAGCAATTATTGACTGTCATGGGTGCACAAAATTTAGCAGTCTTCCCACTCTCCCAGAGGACAGAGAAAATTCTCTGCTAATTGGGCACTTAGAAGCTTAGAGCAGATGATGACTCATGCTGAGCAAAGATGAAATTCCTGAGTTGCCACAGTAGATTATGGAGTGCCTCATTATATCCTGGCAAGAATGTATCTTGAAAAAGGCTGTAGATTACTGCAAGTGTAGCCAAGTAAAAACCATAATTGTGGCTGTCCTGTACTAAAGATAATATCTCTGATAGTGGATTAATTGGTAAATTATATGCAGTCATTGATTAAAGTGAATGTGACTTTTTATTTAACTCGTGAAATTATAGCAAAAACATCCTTGGGCAAAACTCTATTCACATCAGATTGACAATAAAATACTTTTAAAACTATAGTAACTCTCCCTCACTGTCATAATATAATCAGAAGAGTTATGGACCATATGGACATGTGAAGAATACCACATTGATCCCTTTTATCATTGCCAACAAGCTGAAAAGACAGGACATGTGGCACTGGATGCGTTGGTTAAGAATCATGTACTCTAAAAAGCAAGATAGAAATAGTTCCAAGATTGGCTGTTTGTTATTTTAATAAAATATCTAGGGATAAAATCATCAAGGATGTTTCTCCAAAGTAAAACATAACTTGCTGCCTCTTGCATGCTCTGTTACAAAAAAGAAAGGACAATGTCTGACCAACCCCTTAGATTCTTGGGGCACCATCTATTTCACCAGACATATGTGCTTGGCCTATAATATGATGTCAAAGGGCTGCGGGTTTTAAGTGAGAAAAAAAGCACAAATTGCTTTTTTGGCAGGTCTAGCCTAGATTGTAAACTACCTCTTTGGTCAGAGGATTCAACAGATTGAATGATCAATAGTAGGAAATGTTTCATTTTAGAGTTTGTGGTAACCTCCTAGATTTCTGAAGCAAGAACATGTCCTTTGCAATAGGCACTGAGGTAGGGAAAAAATTCTTGGCATATTACTGAGACCTGGTGGAGATGGAATATATCATGGAACACCAAGTGATAAACCAATTATATTATACCCACACAGGGAATACTATTTAGCAATATGAAAGAATAAACAATAGATAGAACAATACAGAAGCACCACAATATAATTATGCTAAATGATAGAATACATATGTTTTAAAAAGAGTAAAGCTGTTTTTAAAATGAAAAATAGCTGAAATCTAGCAAGTAGTGGTCAGTAACTTTCCAGGAAAAGTTTTTATCTTCTTAGCTCTAGTGTTGCTACACTTACCAGGTTTAAAGGTGATGACCATGATCAGATGCTTGTTGTTATAGACATATTAAGAACTAGATGAATAATGAGTAAACAAATAAATTGAGGCTGATCCATTCACTTTGGCACACCATGCCAAAATATGTCAAAAGACCTCTCCTTGGTATGCCAAATCCCCTCATAGTTCTCCTCCAAGCATTTTTCTATCTTAGAGAAGAATGTGCATAGAAACAGAGAAAGCAATGGAATAAGCCATGGCCCAGCAAGTTCCATTGCCACGAGCAGTCTGGGGTTATTTCTACCTCCAGGCACCCAGAGAAATAATCATGCACTGGAAACTACAGAGCTCTCATCACACAACTGGCTTCTGTTAAGAACAGAACGTCTGGGCCACCATCTTGCCATACTAGATTTTGATTGATTGATTGATTGGAGTTTTTGGCTGGGGCTGGGTTTGAACCCACCCCTCTGGTACATGGGGCTGGCACCCTACTCCTTTGAGCCACAGGTGACGCACCTGGATTTTTTTTTTTTTTTTTGCCAATTTAGAAGGCAATCTGATAGAATAATAAGATATTATGCAGGAGTAATGGATGAAAATTCCTCTATGGTATGGAGAGGAAAGTTTTATAATAGGTGTCTTGAAATAAATGTCCTACACTTGGTCATCTTCCAGTATTCCAATAGCACAATTAGCTCTTTCTAATTAGGGAAGGTATTTAATGGAAAGGTGTATTTAATACATGGGGGCCTTTCAGAAGTAAAAAAGAAGACACTGATATGAGTTGATGCAATCCTACAAACTGTAACCCTGTTGTATACACTCTTCAGATAGCATTTCACTTGAGAAAGTCATACCAGAAATGCGTTTGCACTAGGTTTAGGTAACTGGACATCAATCAGCAAAATACTTGGTCTATATGTGGTACTTTCTGGGTTAATTGGATCAGAATTTCACTTGAGATTTACAACATAGTGGCCAGGAAGAGAGAATCCATTACCTAGCATTATTACTAAGTATTATGTGCTTTATATTTCCATAGCAATTTCTTAAAAAGACAGCAATGAAGTTTGCTGCAGAGAATGACTCTTCCTTTTAAAATATTTCTTTGTAGCATGCAAAGTTATTTGATAGCATTTTACTCACACTATCACTTCATTCAAAACTGAAGTCAGTCCTCTCAAATCCTATCCCTGACTTATCAATTAAGTTTATTTAATATTCTAAATACATTGTTGTCCTATCAATATTATTCACAACATCTTGACCACAAGTAGATGCCATCTCAGGAAACCGGATTTTTTGCTCATTCCTAAGAAGCAACTGCTCAACCACCTCATGTATTTAATTTTATCATGAGACTGCAGCAATCCAATATCTTCTGGCCACATTTCTAATTCTAATATTCACCACACCTGTAATTATTTACTCTACTGTAGTCTTGAATCCCTCAAAATTACCCATGAGAGGTAGAAGTAACTTCTTCCAAATACCTCTTAAGATTAATATTTTACCTCCTCCTAGAATTGAGAATGCTCTTAATGTCATTGAAAATGCTGGATTCTTTCCAGAAGGTTTTCAATTGACTTTATCTAGATCTGTCAGAGTAATCACTCCCTATGGCAGCGATAGCCTTATAAATTTCTTAAATAATGAAACTGGAAAGTTGAAACTTCTCCTTGACTCATGAGCTGATGAATGGCTATTGTGTTAGCAGGTAGTAAAACAACGTTCATCTCCTTGTACATCTTCATCAGAGTTCCTGGGTGACTAGGGACATTATCAGTGAATAGTAATATTTTGAAAGGAATTTCTTTCTTTTCAACAGTAGGTCTCAACAGTGGGCTTTAAATATTCAGAAAACCATGAAGTAAACAGATGTATGGCCACCCAAGCTTTGTTGTTCCATTTATAGAGCACAGGCAGAGTAGATTCAGCATAACTCTTAAAGACCTTAGTATTTTCAGAATGGTAAGGGATCACTTGCTTCAACCTAAAGGCACTGGCTGCATTAGCACTAACAGGACACTCAACCTGTCCCTTAAAACTGGGCATTGATTTCTCCTCTAGCTTTGAAAGGCCTAGATGGCATTCCGTTTAAATAAAAGGCTATTTTGTCTACATGGAAAATCAGCTGTTTAGTGTCACTATCTTCAGCAATGATCTCAGCTAGACCTTCTCAATGGTTTGCTGCTGCTCCACTTTACATTTAAATGTTACAGAGATGCCTTTTTTCCTTAAGACTCATGACTACTTCTGCTAAGTTCTAATTTTTCTTGAGCAGTTTCCTCCCCACTCTCAGCCTTCATAGAATTGAAGAGAGTCAGAGCCTTGCTCTGAATTAGGTTTTGGCATAATCTAGAAATGTGACTAGTAGTTTAATCTTCTTTCCAGACCACTAAAATTTTCTCCATATCAGCAAATAAGGCTTTTCTACTTTTTTATGATTCATGTGTTCACTAAAATGATACTTTTAATCTCTTTTCAAGAACTTTTCCTTTGCATCACAACTTGGCTAATAACTGATTGCAAAAGGCCTACCTTTCAGCCTAAGTCAGCTTTTGACATGCTTTCCTCATGAAACTTCATAATACTATGCATCTATCTTTAAATTTAAAGGGAGAAATAAGCAACACTTCTATTCACTTGAATACTTAGTTATTAACTTTAATACTGTTATTAAAGTATTAAAATGAGTTATTAACTTTAATATTGTTGAACCTTGAGTAATAGGGAGGCTCAAGGATACACAGAGAAATAAGGGAAGGGCCAGTAAGTGTAGCAATAAGAACACAAACAACATTTACTGATAAAGTTTGCTATCTCATATCGGTGAAGTTTGTGGCACCCCAAAACAATTATAACACTACCACCAAAGATCACTGATTACAGGTCACCATAACAGGTATAATAATACAGAAAAACTTTTAAATATTATGATAATTATCAAAATTTAACATTCTGAGAATTACCAAAATGTTACACAGAGACACAAAATAAGCACATGATGTTAGGAAAATAGCACCAATTGACTTGCTTGATGCAGGATTTCCACCAACCTCCAGCCTGAGCAAGAGCAAGATCACATTTCTGCTAAAAATGGAAAAATTAGCTAGGTGTTGTGGTACATACCTATAGTCCTAGATACTTGATACAGAAGGCTGAAGCAGGAAGATCTCTTGAGCCCAGCAGTTTCAAGTTGCAGTGAGCTATGATGACTGAGGTATACTCTATCTTAAGAACTAATTGATGAGGGTGGCACCTGTGGCTCAAGGAGTAGGGTGCCAGCCCCATATACTAGAGGTGGTGGGTTCAAACCTGGCCCTGGCCAAAAACTGCTAAAAAGAAAAAGAAAAAGAAGATAATAATTGATGAAAAAAGGTTGAAGGAGTGACAAATAAATGAAAAGATGTTTATGGATTAAGAAAATTATTATTGTTAAAAAGTCCATATTACCCAAAATAATCTATAGATTCAATGTAATCCCTATCAGAAATCTGAATTGAAATCTTCATCACAATAAAGAAAACAATTTACAGAGTGAAGACACAACCTACAGAAAGGAAGAAAATATTTGCAAACATGAATGGATTAATAAATGTGGTATATGCATACTATGGAGTATTACTTAGCCATAAAGGAAAATGGTGATCTAGTATATTTTGTGACAACCTGGATGGCACTGGAGACCAATCCTTCTAAGTGAAACTTCACAGTAATAGAGAAACAAATACATGCACTCAATACCGGGTTGGAACTGATCTAGCAACACTTAAAAACAACTACACTAGGGACTCTACCTAATAAATGCGAACAGTGTAACCTAATTGCTTGTACCTCACATTAATCTAAAATATAAATACATAAATAAGCAAAAAAACAAACACTTAAAACATTAACAAACCAAAGCAAGGTGGGGGGAGGGTGTTAGGGACATGCAAAAACATGTCTGTGACAGCCCCCCATTGGTAAGTGACTGTTATGTGCGCATATGGAAGTAAATCTCAGTGAAAAATCAAGCTGGGTGGGAGGAAGGAAGAAAGGAGAGGGTAAATTCACACCTATTGCTGTTGTTAGGTCTCACAGAGAAGCGGTACTGCAGAGCATAATCCCACATATTGAAATTATATATTTAAATAAAGGGGTTCACAGCTCTCTCAGGCACGTCACAACTTCTTTATTTATTCCTGGCTTACTACATAAGCAAGGACCACCACTTTCTCATGGTGAATAGCAAGTTGATTTCTTTACTCTTGGTTTAGATAGTTAGCTGTGCACATGTGCACTGTACCTCATTAATATTCATTACAATCCCTCTGCACATGCGCACTGTACATCAATGACTTCTTTAATATTCATTATAATCCATAATCCATCTCATGAATAAACATTTTGTGACTATCTCATGAGTAGCTCCTCCCTAGTAATCTAGGGTTTAACTGATATCACTTTATCTAACATAATCCTTTTGAACATAATCCTTTTTTTTTTTTTTTTTTTGAGACAGACCCTCAAGTTATCCCCATGGGTAGAGTGCTGCGGCATCACAGCTCACAGCAGCCTCCAACTCCTGGGCTTAAGCAAGTCTCCTGCCTCAGCCTCCCAAGTAGCTGGGACTTCAG